>JAODAL010027047.1:0-55623 GCA_025379985.1 Phyllomedusa bahiana | reverse complement strand
AAAAATTAAAAAATTTTGCAGACTCCTGTATACTCCTGTTTTCTAGTACATTACATCCTATGTCAGTATGACACAGGCAGCAGTCAGGGTAACGCATAATGTTCCCTGAACGCAGGCTTACTATACAGACAGCCCCGGAGCTACTCTGGGTCCCCAGGGCTGACTGTATAGATATTCCCCGGGCTCCATTGAGCACTGGGAATCCTGATGACCCGATGGAGCAGGCGAATCCACTTTAATTATGCTGCTGTCACTGACCGCGTTAATCAGAGTTTGGTGCTGGGGATTGCAGGTTTCCTCCGCTCCCCGGCATTCAGAGAGACTGTTCTAGGAACAGATCTGTTACCTACAGCTCCGTTCCTGATGCAGTTACGGCGCTGGGTGCCGCAAAACTCCTGTCTGCAGTGATGTCTAAAAACTCCGCCAAAGAACAGGGCCTGCATCACCTGCCGTCTATAGAAAGAGGGCAGATGTTAAAGAAGTGATTCCACAAAGCCACTGCCTTGTTACAAGTCAACTCGTAGCGCGTCTCAGCCCCTGTGGCCGTGCTCCCCATTCATTTCCAGGGGAGTCTTAAACCTAGCCAAGCAGCCTCGCCTGGTCATAGCAGTGTAATGTTGTACCGTGTTGGCCATAGAAAGCAGTAGAGGAGCGAAGAAATTGGACGATACCTTTTCAGAGGCTGAGTATATTTGATGGTGAGCTTTCCACAGTACTAGCTCTCTTCTTCAGACATGATGTTGTACAAGAAGCTGAACATTCACAGACTTTTTATACACACGAGACAGGGGTCATCAAAGGATCTTAAAATAACAATGCAATACAAGCAGAGAAGTTCTATACAACAGGTCAGAAATCTGCGAACCTGTGAGGTGTGATAGGAGGATCATTAGCTTTTGTTGTGATCTAATCTCTAACAGTGGGGAAAATAAGTATTTGATACACTGGCGGTTTTGTAAGTTTTCCCACCTACAAATAATGGAGAGGTCTGTCATTTTTATCGTAGGTAACTTCAGCTGTGAGAGACAGAATTGAAAAAAAAAATCCATAAAGACACATTGTATGAGCTTTAATCATTTAAATTTTATTGCATGAAATAAGTATTTGATACAGTAAAAAAACAAAACTTAATGTTTGGTACAGAAACCTTTGTTTTCAATTAGAGGTAAAGTGTTTCCTGTAGTTCTTGACCAAAGTTTGCTGCAGGGATTTTGGCCCGCTTCTTCATACAGATCTTTCAGGTTTCGGGGTTGTTGCTGGTTCACATTGAGTTTCAGCTCCATCCAAAGATTTTCGATTGAGTTCAGGTCTGGAGACTGGCTAGGTCACTCCAGGACCTTGAAATGCTTCTTACGGAGCCATTCCTTGTGTGTTTCGGGTCATTGTCCTTCTAGAAGACCCAGCCACGACCCATCTTCAGTGCTAAGGAGTGGAGGTTGTTGGCCAAAATCTCACGATACATGGACCCATCCATCCTCCCTTCAATATGGTGCAGTCGTCTTGTCCACAGTTGGAATGGTGTTCTTTTGATTGCACTCCTCTTTCTTCTTCCTCCAAACACAGCGAGTGGTGTTGATACCAAAAAGTTCTATTTTGGTCTCATCTGGCCACATGATCTTCTCCTGCTACCTCTGAATCCTCCAGATGGTCACTGGCAAGCTTCAAATGAGCGTGGACGGTTGTTGGTGTGAGCAGGTGGACCGTGCACGCCCTACAGGGTTTTTATCCATGACAGTGTAGTGTGTTAATAACGGTAATCTTTAAAGAGGTCCTATCACCAGTGACGGGACCATTTTGAAAACAGCTGACGGGAGCAGCCATCTTGTGGATGGCAGTTAAACAGGCTGTCATATAGGCCACGCCCCCTAATTCCAAGCCTGTATGCGCCAGGATTCCAAGTTTGTATGCACTGCAGTTAGTCTGCCTCTCAGCTCCCTAATGCAAAATGAAATCAGATTCTGGATCAAAGAAGCCACTTATTTTTTCCACATTGAATATTTGAAATATTAGGAAAAAATTAAAGGGTTTTTCTTATTTATGTGTCTGTATAAATATCCAGCTACCTACATGTGTGTGTATATATTTATGTACTGTCTCTCTGGAGATGTCATAGAGGACAAGAATATGCTGCATATAAGTTAAAAATAAAGGCTTTAACACCATACTTTAATATAATATGCTAAGAGACATTAAAATGCCCATTTATTGCCAAAAAACCCCTAAACTACATGGTATGTCTTATGATTCTGGTGATACCAAATTTGTATAGGCTTTATGTTTTTTGAGAAAATTCTGTTTTTTACATTTTTTGTAGAAATGGCAGTAACTTTTTTGTTCTACCACCTATGGACCTGAGTAATGGTACATTTTTTGCATGCTGAGGAACACCTTTTATTGGAACCATTTTGGCAGTTCAGGTGAATTTTTTATTTTATATTCCTATTTCTTAGGGATATAAAATGGCCAAAAAATCCACGATTTTTGATTTTTTTTTTTCTTCTCCAGTGTTCGGCGTATGGGCTAAATGTTGTTATAATTTAAAGGGCTTGTCTCACTACAAAGATTGCTTTTTATGTTTAAAGATCATGCAAAAACAAGTCACTTTGCAATATACACTCACCGGCCACTTTATTAGGTACACCATGCTAGTAACGGGTTGACCCCCTTTTGCCTTCAGAACTGCCTCAATTCTTCGTGGCATAGATTCAACAAGGTGCTGGAAGCATTCCTGAGAGATTTTGGTCCATATTGACATGATGGCATCACACAGTTGCCGCAGATTTGTCGGCTGCACATCCATGATGCGAATCTCCCGTTCCACCACATCCCAAAGATGCTCTATTGGATTGAGATCTGGTGACTGTGGAGGCCATTTGAGTACAGTGAACTCATTGTCATGTTCATGAAACCAGTCTGAGATGATTCCAGCTTTATTACATGGCGCATTATCCTGCTGAAGTAGCCATCAGATGTTGGGTACATTGTGGTCATAAAGGGATGGACATGGTCAGCAACAATACTCAGGTAGGCTGTGGCGTTGCAACGATGCTCAATTGGTACCAAGGGCCCAAAGAGTGCCAAGAAAATATTCCCCACAACCATGACACCACCACACCAGCCTGAACCTTTGATACAGGCAGGATGGATCCATGCTTTCATGTTGTTGACGCCAAATTCTGACCCTACCATCCGAATGTCGCAGCAGAAATCGAGACTCATCAGACCAGGCAATGTTTTTCCAGTCTTCTACTGTCCAATTTCGATGAGCTTGGGCCAATTGGAGCCTCAGTTTCCTGTTCTTAGCTGAAAGGAGTGGCACCCGGTGTGGTCTTCTGCTGCTGTAGCCCATCTGCCTCAAAGTTTGCCGTACTGTGCGTTCAGAGATGCTCTTCTGCCTACCTTGGTTGTAACGGGTGGCTATTTGAGTCACTGTTGCCTTTCTATCAGCTCGAACCAGTCTGCCTATTCTCCTTTGACCTCTGGCATCAACAAGGCATTTCCGCCCACAGACTGCCGCTCACTGGATGTTTTTTCTTTTTCGGACCATTCTCTGTAAACCCTAGAGATTGGTTGTGCTTGAAAATCCCAGGAGATCAGCAGTTTTCTGAATACTCAGACCAGCCCTTCTGGCACCAACAACCATGCCACGTTTCAAAGGCACTCAAATCACCTTTCTTCCCCATACTGATGCTCGTTTTGAACTGCAGTGCGATGTCTTGACCATGTCTACATGCCTAAATGCACTGAGTTGCCGCCATGTGATTGGCTGATTAGAAATTAAGTGTTAACGAGCAGTTGGACAGGTGTACCTAATAAAGTGGCCGGTGAGTGTATATCCATTAACAGTGTCCTACCTATTCCTAGATATCCCCTCTTGTATGGGCTGCATCAGCTCCTCAGGTCGCTATAGCTACAGACCTGTTTTATCTTTCCTGATAGGTTGCCAGCACTGGTTGCTATAGCTACAGACCTGGTTTCTACTACAGCCTAGTGGAAGCCAGTAAACCTGCCCCTGAATTCAAAATGAAACCAAGAAAACAGGACTGAGGTAAGATGAATCAATTTAGTGAGACAGCCCCTTTAATAGATCAGATTTTTCTGAACAGGATTTTACAGACAGGACTCTTATGAGTCCCTCATTTTTTTCCTTTTTTTATTTGTAAAATGACAAAAAAGGGGTGATTTGAGCTTTTAATTTTTATTATATGGCAGTACTATTCTACCGTATATAGGCTTTTCAATCATTATCTATTATACCCTGTCTATGACACCACAGGGTCTAAAGTGTGAACTGCGATTAGCGGTCGCTGCCTGTATGTATGTGTGTGTGTGTGTATGTATGTATGTATGTATGGATGTGTTGTATATATATATTATTATATATATATATTATATATAAAATATATAATATAAATTTTATAATTATTTATTACACACACATTGGTTGTAGATATTTGAAAACAATGACAGTAGTGTCCCTTTATTTACTTGTTTAGCCCACAGTAATTATAGTTACTAGTCTTGGGTCTTTTATGACCCTAGTAATAGCACCTCTACAGGAGCTTATATGTCTGCTATAAGGGCTAATTATGACCCCATACAGAAGTCCTACTAGCCCCCATAGAGGTGATATTACTGGTGTAACCATAGAGGCTAAAATCTACTAAGGCTGGTAATGATCTGTATGGGCAGCACAGGCTAACATTCTGCCTATAACATCCATATAGACCATTGCTAGCCTTGGTGGATTTCATCTCTTATAGTCAGTGTATCAGGCCAGCAATGCAGGGGTTAATAAGCTCAGGCAGTCGGAGGGGAGGGGGCAGCTTGAGGGATCTTTCCTCAGCAGGAGACAGGACTGAATGAGTCACTGCCAGATCTCTGAGGATGGGAGATGGAGCTACTACACTGAGGCATGAGGCAGCCGAGCACAGGACCTTGTATGTGATCCTGGTGCTGCCGCAGCCCAAGCCTCACTGTCACTAGTTTGGCCGGACACATTATAACACAGGCAGCAGTGAGCGCACACAGGGAGGCTCAGCCCTCATCAGCGGGGTGCAGCATTTCAGGAGCCGGCACTCCTGTACCCAGGTTATAAGGGCAGCACTGAGCCTCCTTGTGTGTGCTCAGTGCTGCACAGCTCATTAGTATCGGGGCAGGCTGCTCGGCATACAGCAGCTGGAGCAGAAGCTACAGTGGGTGGATGCACGGAGCCCCTGTGGATGAGTATACTGCTGCAAACTCCAGCCCTTTGCCCTTCCAGCAGCACTGGCTGCAGCTCAGCAGATCAAGAGCTGCCTGAGAACTTAGTCATGGCCAAAAGTTTTGAGAATGATACAAATATTATATTTTCACATGATCTGTTGCCCTCTGGTTTTTATGTGTGTTTGTCAGATGTTTTTATCACATACAGAAATACAAGTGCAATCATATTATAATTAACAAAAGCTTTTATTGACAGTTAGAATGAGTTAATGCAGCAAGTCAATATTTGCAGTGTTGACCCTTCTTCTTCAGGACCTCTGCAATTCTCCCTGGCATGCTCTCAATCAACTTCTGGACCAAATCCTGACTGATAGCCGTCCATTCTTGCACAATCAATGCTTGCATTTTGTCACAATTTGTTGGTTTTTGTTTGTCCACCCGTCTCTTGATGATTGACCACAAGTTCTCAATGGGATTAAGATCTGGGAGTTTCCAGGCCATGGACCCAAAATCTCTATGTTTTGTTCCCTGAGCCATTTAGTTATCACCTTTGCTTTATGGCAAGGTGCTCCATCATGCTGGAAAAGGCATTGTTGATCACCAAACTGCTCTTGGACAGTTGGGAGAAGTTGCTCTTGGAGGACATTCTGGTACCATTCTTTATTCATGGATGTGTTTTTAGGCAAGACTGTTAGAGAGCCGATTCCCTTGGCTGAGAAGCAACCCCACACATGAATGGTTTCTGGATGCTTTACAGTTGGCATGAGACAAGACTGGTGGTATCGCTCACCTTGTCTTCTCCGAACAAGCTGTTTTCCAGATGTTCCAAACATTCGGAAAGGGGATTCATCTGAGAAAATGACTTTACTCCAGTCCTCAGCAGTCACTCCCTGTACCATTGGCAGAATATCAGTCTGTCCCTGATGTTTTTTTCTGGAGAGAAGTGGCTTCTTTGCTGCCCTCCTTGACACCAGGCCTTGCTCCATGAGTCTCCGCCTCACAGTGCGTGCAGATGCACTCACACCTGCCTGCTGCCATTCCTGAGCAAGCTCTGCACTGCTGGTAGCCCGATTCCGAAGCTGAAACACTTTTAGGAGACGGTCCTGGCGCTTGCAGGTCTATCATGGGCGCCCTGGAGTCTTTTTGGCAACAATGGAATCTCTCTCCTTGAATTCCTTGATGATGCGATAGATTGTTGACTGAGGTGCAATCTTTTCTAGCTGCGATACTCTTCCTGTTAGGCCAGTTTTGTGCAGTGCAATGATGACTGCACGTGTTTCTTTAGAGATAACCATGGTTAACAGAAGAGAAACAATGATGCCAAGCACCAGCCTCCTTTTAAAGTGTCCAGTGGTGTGATTCTTACTTAATCATGACAGATTGATCTCCAGCCCTGTCCTCATCAACACCCACAGCTGTGTTAATGGAGCAATCACTGAAACGATGTTAGCTGGTCCTTTTAAGGCAGGCCTGCAATGAAGTTGAAATGTGTTTTGGGGGAAAAAGTTCATTTTCTAGGCAACTATTGACTTTGCAATTAATTGCTGTTAAGCTGATCACTCTTTATAACATTCTGGAGTATATAGCAAATTGCCATTATAAAACCTGATGCAGTAGACTTTGTAAAAAATAACATTTGTATCATTCTCAAAACTTTTGGCCATGACTGTACATAAACTGCTCGTCCATGATGCTATGCATCATGGGAGAGTGACGTAAGCACAGCAGTGCATGCTGGGAGCTTGTGTGAATGCCCCGTGCCGACTTTGTTTTCATGTCGGCTCAGTAGCACTGGTCATGTGACCCAAACGGATTTTTTTTACATTTAGGTTGTGCATTTTTAATAGGTTATATTTTAAGAAGTGCTTATTTTTACATTTGCTATTGAAAGCAAATGTGAAAATTTTAGTGATAGGTACTCTTTAAGTCTCTGGTCCCAGCTCTATTCAGGTCATTGACCAGGTCCTCCCATGTGGTTCTGGGCTGATTCCTGACCTTTATCCCCATGAGGTGAGATCTTGCATGGAGCTCCAGACCAAGGAAGATTTACAGTTCTCTGGTTTCCTAATAATTGTGCCAACAGTTGTTGCTTGTCTATTGTCCTGTAACCCATCCTAGTCTACAGTTTTGTCGTTGGTGTCCTTAGACAGCTCTTTGATCTTGGCCATGGTGGAGAGGTTGGCGTGTGATTGTGTGGACAGGTGTATTTTATACAAGTAACAAGTTCAAACAGGTGCAATTAATACAGGTAATGAGTGCAGAGTAAGAGGGCTTCATAAAGGAAAACTAAGTCTGTGAGAGCCAGAATTCTTGCTGGTTGGTCGGTGCTCAAATACTTATTTCATACAATAAAATGCAAATTCATTTTTTTTAAAAAAAATCATACAATGTGGGTTTTTTATTCTGTGTCCCACAGTTGAAGTGAACATACGATAACAATTCCAGACCTATTTTCCTCACTGTGTATTGCATCTTGTTTTAAGATCCTTTGCAGTCTGCAGACCCCTGACTTGTGAATAAAAAGTCTGTGACTGTTCAGTTTCTTGTAAAGCATCACCTGGTCTTATTGAGAACCTTAGGATATTTTCACGCAGTGTAATTTGATGCTTGTTTTGGCACTTCTTTTGCACTGGAATATGCGCCAAAATGCAGTTGTACAAATGTCCTATGCCGCTCTCGGGGTCATCATTCACACGTCACATATTTTACAAACGGCGCATATTTCAGGCTGATTTTCCTGCCCTGGTTTGGCGTGCCTTGTCAGTTCTTGAGGTATTTACAATAGTAAAATCCAATAGAAGCAATGGGGGAGCAGTTTTTTCAGCACGTAAAACGGCACAAAAACCCTCCGCACTTTACAAAAAAAAAACCTTCAAAGTACACCTCTAATCGGGCGTATTTTGAAGCTTATTTGAAATCGTAAATTTACACTTGTGTGAACATTCCCCTATAGAAATGAATGGGGAGCCGGCCGCAAGTTTGAGATGAAAAGCATTCGTGGGAAATCCCCTTTCAGTTCTTGTGCGCTTGTTGCTATAATGCTTTTTCACACTAAATTTTTCGCCTGTATTTTTATGGGATTTTTATTTTTTTAAAGAAAAAAGTTAATAGTAAAAAATAAAAATCTTTCAGCTTTTTTTTTTTTTTATTGCTAAAAAGTGTCTCTGAGTAAAGTTTAGTCACTTGGATGTATTTATATTGATGTTTAGTTCTTGGGTTGTTAGGGCTAAAAGTTTCACACGTTGTAATCTGGGCAATCGTGTGATCACGGGAGGGGAGCAGCCTGAAGGCTTCCTGCTGAGCTGTATGTACAGGTAATGCTCTGGTGCTCCCCGCCGATGACAGCGCTTTCATCAGTCATGTGATTACCAGCTGTGTGCCTTTCATAGAGGAGGAGGCCACTGGGGCCTGTGGTGGGCTGCAGTCACAGTACCAACGAGCAGGACCTCACTAAGGAGTGAAGGTGTTTGGCTCAGCCCATTGCTCCGGTAGGCTGTGAGTGAAGCAACTGTTAGACTCTGAACGGAGCAGTGAGAGGGTCAAACGTTGTTTTCCGTGGCAAAACCCCTGTAATTTTTTTTTTCTTCTGTTACTAAAGAGGAGTCCCCACCACTCACAGTAGATGCCGTGTTATTAGGCTAGGCCATCAAAGCCTGAGTGCGGGACCTATCTTGGGGCCCGGAAAAGTCTCGACTCTGAACGGATAGCTGGTCGCGCACAATTCTCCATTCTGTTCTATGGGAGTTCCAAGCACAGCCGGACATGGTGACCATCTGTACTTGGAACTCCTGTAGAACAAAATGTAGTCGTGTGCAAGCAGTTCTCTGTTTAGAGCCAAGATTTTCAGGGGCTCATTCCTGAGATAGTGCTATGCTATCTTGGGAACAAGCAGGATGGGAACAGCCCTTAAAGGGAATGTGTCATCAAAAAATGACTTGTTTAACTCACATTTTTATGTTAAACACATTCTTTAGGAATTTTTGGTTATGTTTTTTTAATTTTCCAGATCACTTTCAGTATTTTTTAATAATTCTTAAGTCCTGCAGTTTTCACTTTGGCCACTAGGCCTAATAATCGTCTGACACTTCCTGCTCTGTTTAGAGAGCTTCTCAGCAGTGTGCTCATTATCAGTAACAGCAGGGTCACACTGAAAGGAGACACCATTGTGTACAGATAACACAGAATCCACCAGTCACAAGAGGAGAGGTCACCGCTCCCCCTCTCCCCTCCCTTCACAGGGAAAACTATCCCAGACGTCTATGGGACAGAATCAGTCTTAAGAATCCTATGGGCATGAAGCTGCTGTAAAGTATCTCTGACTGCTGTTAAAGTAGTGCAAACAAGAATGTCTTCCCCACAATCATATATAGACGGCCAAATAGAGAAATCTACAATCAGGAAATAAAAACGACTGAGAGGAAAAGAATATGGATCAGGGGCTTGATTTAAAGGGGATTTATCGTTTGAGCTGTTCGGGCTGTTCTGCTAATTTTCTCAATTGATTTTGGGAAATCCAGGGCGTGTCCCCTCCTGTCAGCAGGCGTGTCTCTCCTCCCAGGAGGCATGTCTCCCCTCACTGAAGAACTGTGACATCATCATTTTGTTTGAAGCAGGGGATGCAAAGGGTTGTCTGGATATAACAGCTCTGTAGCCTCCTGCGTGCTTATGTCTGCAGCCTTGAGGCTCCACAAGCGCAGCAAGCACCTATATATCTATTATATCTCTTAGTTTACACACTAAAAGGGCCAGCAGCTTTAACTTCTGTTCTAGTGGTATTTCAACCAAATTGTACTGACAACAGGCAGAGACCTTTACCTCAACTACAAGGACAAATGTCAGCTTCAAGTAAAGCCCCTCTGCTTGCTGTCAGCGATATGAGTGAAAACATGGGGGGAGGGGGGAAGCAAATCACTTTGAGAGAAGAACCTGCTCAGCCTGTAACTGACTTGGGCTGTTTGGTGTAGGGGTAGAGTTTGGTTTTACAACGAAGGGGTTTGGAGTTCTAGTCCCCTCACAGGGTATATTCCCCCCATCCCACTCCCCTAAAATTCTACACAAAAGTAGAGAGACCTAAAATATATATGTCCAATCTCTAAAATGATATATATACACATACATAGCTCCCCTATATCATTTCTCATCCCCCGAGAGTATATGCAATGTATCACATATTAGGAAGTGTTTGGGTGTGACTGCGAGGATGGGACACAATATAGGGGAGCTTTCTGTGTGTGTTGTGTGTGGTGTGTGTGTGTTTTGTTGTATAAAATTTTAGATGTCAAACACATATATTTTCATATCTTTATATATGTGTACAATTTATAAAAGAAGAAAAAAAAAAAGAGGGGACTTGAACTCCCAACCTCTGTCTTGCCAAGCTGATCACCTATGCACTGCACAAAAAAAACAGCTCATACAGACAGTTGTTGAATCCTTATGTTATACACATACAGATGATGTCATAAGGTTGGGGGGGCTTTCATTCGATCTGCGGACAGAACGCCCTCTTTTCAAAGTAGCACTTAAGGACTGGACCTGTGAGGAGGTGAATAAAACCTCTTGGCAAAAGCCCTTTAAACAGGCAATAATTGCCCAGATCCTTCCCCCTAAGCTGAGATGTACATAGAGCCAGCAGACTCTGGTTTCACTACGTTTTTAACAGCTCAGAGGGGAGTAAACAGAGTGAGCAGGCAGCCAATCACAGTGCAGGGGGGCGTGGCCATGACATTTCTTGCAAAGGGGCATACCCCCAACGGGCTAATGAAATGTCAGCCAGCCAATCACAGTGCGGGGGGCGTTTCTGGGGCACAGGAATCGACCAGGGGCGTTCGGGACCAGCAACAGCAGAAATAGAAGACAGATTTACAGCGAAGCTGATATCAGCTAAACCAATTGATAGAGGTAATGCAACCCAATTACAAAAGTGCTTATTTTTACTGTCCCCATAATCTGAGACATGATCTTTGTAACGATAAAACCCCTTTAATAAGTAAAACAAAAAAAAATTGGTGACATATTTCCTTTAAGCCAAACAGGGATGTGGAGTCGGCAAGCCGAAGCCCGACTCAGACTCCTCAATTTCCCAAACCTCCGACTCCTGACTCCCTCATACATGGCGCATGTTTTTAAACAATAAATTTAAATGTAGTAAAAATGGTAACATCAGGCTGTTTGTCACCTTAATGATACATAATCAAGCTATTTTTGGAAGAACAGACACTTACAAGCAAAAGGGTAACAAATGTTTTGGGTCTTCGAACACTTGTGGGTAGAGTTTGAAGAAAAAGCTGTATTTGTATCCAAGTCCAGTCTGCAAACCCAAAATTGGGAATGTGTAGAAGAGACCTGGGATCAATTTTGGTCAAGACCTGCTTGAAACTGATCCAGACCCAGAAGGATTCAGGCAGTATTGAAATCCAAAGGTTGATTTACCAATACTAACAAAATAATAAAAATTAACACTTTGGTTTTTAGGAGAAAACTATAACTAAGCAGATGCTAAATACTTGCAAGTCCCAAAATTTAAAGTATAAGATGTAAGATGACTGTATATAAAATTACAGGAGCCCTCATGTAAAAAGCTGTAGTGGATGGGGAGATATGGAGCCTGAAAGTCACAATTTTAAACCATTATTACCATTTTGCTGGTCAGTGTAAAATATATTTATTGGACATGACTTTTGGACACAAAAAAATTTTAAAATATGCAAAACACTGCAGGAACATTTGTGAAGTCTGAATTTGTTTTGAGAAATAGTATTGCCTCCATCAGATCCTGCATGCATGACCTCACATCTGATCTCCTCATTATTTCCAGGCTAGAGAACGGCCTCTCTACACTAACTTTGGGGCAGGGCAAAACGAAAAACCACAGGGGGCAAAAACCTCTAACAATGTCGGGGTATAAAGGAATTGCCTCAGCCACAGTCAGTTTTGATGAATGGTTAAACCCTTCTACTTTTTTGAAAACAGTGAAAAATGTTGCTGAAACCGTTTGCTCTGGGAGCAAATCTTTTCCCCTGTGGCAAGCGCTTTGCCTGCTCCATGTCATCAATTACACTCCTCATGTGATATGATGAAGATATGGGAGCACAGCACTGGCCGGACCCCAACTCCTCTTGCTCTTTGCATCAACTAACTGGACCAACTAATTATATTTTGGGAGTCGATCCCTTTTATGACGACTCCGACTCCTGCAAAATAGCCACCGACTCCGACTCCACAGCCCTGAAGCCAAACGCCTGAAAAGTACTTTTCTTGTTGTTTTTTTGGTTTTTTTTTTTACCATTTCACACCTAACATGTTAGGCTATGTCTCCACTGCATCGGACCAAAAGCGACCGTTTTTTCTCCGATGTAGGACTGTGGTTTTTTGTCACACTTTGTGCAAAACCCGCGGTCGCTTATCGTTTTCCTGACGTCCCCCATACAATTGTATTGTATGGGAAGACGGCAAGAAAACGAGAAGCGATAGCATATTATACAACATGTTGTATAGTACGCCGCTGCCGAAAGACGGGCAGAGAAAAGACGAGCTGTGTAACAGCAGCCTCTTTTCTATTGCCGGCTATGGGCCGCACTCACGATTGTATCTGCGGCGATTTTAAAAAACAGAGCGCCGGAGATACGATCGTTTTCATATGCAGTGTGGACATAGCCTTAGATTAAAGGGGTTTTGCCATGAAGTGAGTTCCTTACCTCTTATCTGCTCAGGAGAGAAGATAAACAAAGCATGCTGAGTCATGAACAGCTGCAGGGGTGAGAGGGAGAGGGCTGAGCAGAGAGCTAGGAAGCAGGGAGCGTCTGCAATGTTTACTCAAATAATTACATTTCAACCATTGGATTCTCTATACAGCAGACAGCCTCATACACTGCACTTTTCTCCCCAGCCCCTTGCAAGCTCCTTCATGTTCCCTGTCATCAGATAAGAATTGCAAATAAGCAAGCACGGCCAGATCAGCTCCTGTCAGTGTCTTGGTCGTGTCTAATGTAAACTCTCAGGAAACTAAGGGCATCTTACTCAGGCTGTAGCTCTCACAGGCTTCACTTTTTGTAATCGCATATATTTAGAAGACTGATTAAATACCCATTTTGGAGGACCCCACGTCAACATTACATTGTGGCAAAACCCCTATCCATTACATTCGTGTGGATAGCTAATGGGATGTGTAGGTTTTTTTTCTACACTGTTTTTTACTCTTTTTGTAATTCCCCATGAAGGGATAACTTTTTACTTTTTTTTTTCTTTACACTTAGTATATTCATATATGCTAATACAGTACAATCTGTGTCTGACACAGATTGTCGAATAACGACCTGAAATGTTGCTGTCAAGACGGTGGGCATTTAAGGGTTAACCTCCTCTTGACCAGCAGACAGTTGCGGGATTTTTTTTTGTTTTTTTACATGAACAAACGACTCATGCAAGTCCCTGTTCACCTCTTTGTTCAAGGTTACATTATGGGCTTCTATCAAATTCCATGAAACCATAACAGAAAACAATTAGTTTTGTTGAAGTGACGGACATCCTAACAGAGACCCTGACTGACCCACTTGTAGTCCGTAGGGTCTGCTCGGCTCTGTTGGTCACCATCATGAAACTGATTAGTTACCGCTGTTTTTCTATGCATCTGATGGAACGGAAAAATGGAGTTGACCATGTAAACTGAGCGAAAGGCCATTTGTGATTCACAATAAACTCCCCTCCCCATTCAGGGACTTGGCTTGTGATCACGTTGCCGCTGCCTTCCCGTCTGACCTTGGGGAAATTTCTACATTCGGGTTGAGATTCTCTTGAATGTCAAATGTGACTGGTGCTAAAAATGAAAAAATCTTGACTTCAATCTCTTTTGCAGTTTTTGACCGAGCTCACACGTCTGTTCCAGAAATGCCGAACAACTGGAAGTGTCTTTATTACATTAAAGAAATGTATGTATAATTGCTGTCTATCTTCTGTTTGCTGTCTAATCAGTTCATGATGTATTTTAGTAGATCGAGGGAGGATACATCACAATAAATCATGTCAAGTGTAAAAACACCCAGTATTTGTGAAATACTTCAAGTGCCTTTAAAGGGTTTGTCCAGGATAAGAAAAACACGGCTGCTTCCTTGCAAGAATAGCCCCACTTCTGTCACAGGATGTGCCTGGTATTGCAGCTGAGCTCCACTGAAAGGACTAGGATTTAACTGCAATACCAGACATATCCTGTAACAAAAGGTGGTGCTGTTTTTCAACATCCTGGACAACCCCTTTTAAAAGGAAACTAGTGATTATAAAGTAGTTAAGCTATCCAAGACTGCAGCGTTTATGGTCTAGGCCATCATTATTGAATTGTGGTGGTCCAACTGTATGCACCTCTGCCAAACAGTAGTTTGGAGGGGCTACGGCACTCCAGTGAGCATTATGTCCCCTTCAATGTTGTACTGTTAGTAGTTTCTGTACCTGGTATTACAATTTACTACAGCTTTCAAGTGAGTGAAGCTATATTGTAATACCGGGCACAGCCGCTACGAATAAAAGGACACGGCACTTGTAGGAGTGCTACGGTCCCTCCAAACAAGCAGATGAGCCCGAGGGAGTGTCAAACATCTACCAATCTAGATGGGGCATTCATTTTAAGGTTTCGGATAATCCTTTTAAAGTGTTTTTTACATCTCGCACTTTGATATATTGATAGGATGCGGAACTGTATTTATCATGGGAATGGGCCCAGAAGGTCCCCACTCAGTACATGAGTCAGATTTGCTTTTACACAAATCTCCATTCTGTTCTATGGGAGGAGTACAGCCCAACATTCTGCTCATCTGTGCTCGGGACTCCCATAGAACAGACTGGAAATGTGCACAAGTGTAACCAGCTATCTGTTCGGGGCAGGGACTTTTGGAGACCAGTTTTTGAAAAGGTGTGGGACCTACACCAACAACACACTGATGGCGTATAATATTGACATGCTATCAAAGTGCAAGATGTGAACACCCTCTTAAGAGAATACATTGATGGGCGGTGTGAGCGTTTTGGGTCATCTTCTATATGTGTTAAAGATTCAGTACCACCGAAAACAACCAATGTGTCTCACCTGGTACCTATACTGAGTTTACATCCCGTGTGACAGTGCAGAGCTGCATTTACAACTCTGTAGGCGCCAGCCCTCAAATCTTTCAGGATCCCCTGCTGGTTTAGTATCCCCGAATATTTGCATCTAACTATGAGCAGTGTGATTTACATTGCTTTCGATGTCAAACACTGATCGCCGATGCACATTTACTTTTCTTTCTGATGCGTCTTTCCGATCTGTGCAAAGAATTATCATGTCGGTTCTTGTTAGAAAGACGCAGCAGGAGCCCGGTTTAAAACTATGGGGTGCGATCCTGCTGCAGTCTAGAGATGTTGCTGCAGAAAGTGGAGTTTTGCGGCTCCCAGTGCTGCAGCTGCACTAGGAACTTAACAGCGCTGTTCCTAAAGTCTGTGTTAGCGCTGGTAGCGGAGGGAACCTCCGATCCCCCCCCCCTGGTGCTTAACTCTTTGATAATCAAACAGCATTCACCTGTTCCATTGGGCGATCGGGGCTCCCAGTGACCGAATGTAGCAGGGGAACATCTGTACAGTCAGCCCTGGGGCCCTAGAATCGCCCTAGGGCTATCTGTGTAACAAGGCTGCAGTCAGGACAGACTGTGTGCTGCCTTGACTGCTGCCTGTGTCAAACTGACAGATTATAATGTATTAGCATATTCATGTATGCTAATGCATTACTAAGTATAAAGAAAAAAAAAATGTACAAAATTATCCTTAAGGAATTAAGCGTAATTGTGGCGCGTACATAAAGCCCGCAATACGCCAGGGGATTTAGGAGTTGCGCTAGCGGCAGCCAGCCCCATTGACCTGCATTGTCAGCGGCACGTAATGGCCGAGAATTTGATGTCACTTATCTCCCCACTCGTACAATACGATTGTATTGTACGCGCGGGGGGACGAGGCGTAATCCACAGTTCTCTGAGAGCTATGGATTACCGTAATTGCGGCACGCACTAAGCGCAATATGCGGCGAGTTACGCCCCCGAAATAAGCCGTGTGAACATAACCTTAGGGTTATGTTCTACACTGCACAGAAAAACGCAGGTTTTTTTTCAGCGTTTTCGTTTTCTAAAAACGCAGGAAAAACGACTGTAACCATCCCCATAACTTCTAATGTAAAACCTCCTGCTGTCTACACTGAGCTTCTTTTTTCTGCTTGTTTTTTTAACTGGTCGTCTTTTGCAACATGTTCTAAAAAAACGCCAGAGCCGGGCAGAAAATTTACTACAAGAGTCTATGGAAAGCGGCGGACGTCCTTTGGCGTGTTTTCACGGCATTTTTAGAAGCGATTTTTCAATGAAAACCCCCCCAGGAGACCCAAGTCCCCCCTAGAGGGGGTGTAACAAAGGTTATAGCTTATCAAATTTACATACAAGTTCTGATTCCCTTTTTTGACTTTTGTAATAAAGGATCATGCTTTTATCCAAAACGTTTTTTTGCGAATTCATATTTTTTTCTTTTAAAGAAAAACCTGTCACAAAATTTTATGCCCCCCTTGCGAGGAAGAACAAGCTAGTGTAAACCCAGCTTTTTTCCAGCACTGTGTCCCTTATCCTGTAAGATGCGGAGTTTTAGACATTTAATGCTAAAACCCCGCAGTTTTCAGCAAGAAGTCATTTGAATCATTTAAAGAGTCCCAAATTTTTTTAAAACCCCCCCCACCCCGAGGCTACCCCCCCCCCCACCTCAACGATAAACCTATTACTTTGAATAGGGAAAACATGAGAATAACTGTCGTGGGCGGGTAGCCTTGGTGGGGGGCTAAACACCTCTCATAATAAAATTTGAGGGGTAAATGCTCTAAAACGCTGCATCTTTCAGAATAAGGGGGGACAATCTGGAAACAGCATCGACCTAATTGTTCTTCCTCAGCAAGGGACATAAGCATGTGACGGTTCCTTTTAAAAAAACATTTTTTTTTACATTTTGGCATCAGAATCCCTTTTTATGGATTTGGGGCAAAAACCTTTCTTAACATTTTGGGGCTAAAAAAGTTTCTTTGCCTTTTACCTAAAAAAACTTTTTTTTTCGACAGATTTTGCCGCAATAAAGTTCCTCACTTCTGACGCAAAACAACGTTTTTTGAGGGCTTTGGCCCCAAATAATCCTTTTTTGACGGACTTTTCCGCCATAACCTTTTTGGACGGACTTTGGGCGCCAAAATCCGTTTTTTTTAAAAAAGGGACTTTGGCCCAAAATTTCCGTTTTTTTGGACGGATTTTGGGCGCCAAAACCCCTTTTTTTGGAAGGGACTTTGGCGCCAAAATCCTTTTTTTGGAAACGGATTTTGGGGCGCCATAATCCTTTTTTTGGGAAGGGTTTTTGGCGCCATAACCCTTTTTTTGGGACGGATTTTTGGCGCCAAAAATCCTTTTTTGGAGGGATTTGGGCGCCAAAAAAATCCTTTTTTTGGGAAACGGATCTTTGGCCCAAAAACCTTTTTTGGAGGGAACTTTGGCGCCAAAACCCTTTTTTTTTTGGAGGGATTTTTTGGGCCCATAATCCTTTTTGGGGGAAAAACGGCCCTTTGGGGCCCCAAAAACCCCTTTTTTTGGGAAAGACAATTTGGGCCCATAACCCCTTTTTTTGGAAACCGGACTTTGGCGCCATAATCCGTTTTTTGGGGACGGACTTTGGCCCTAAAAAATTTTTTATGTCCGTTTCGTTTCCCCAAAAAAAAATTTTTAAACTGATTTTGCCAAAAAAAATTCTTTTCCCGAGACGGATTTTGGGCGCCAAAATCAAAAAAAATTTAAATTTGGAAATCCGAACGACATAATTTTTATTAGTGCCAAAATCCAAAAAATCCTTTTTAAAGGAAACCAAAATCCGAAAAAAAAAAAAAAAAAATTTTGGACAAAGGGGGCCCAAAAAACCCCTTTAAAAAAAAAAAATTTTACTTTTGGCGAAAAAACGTGAAAAAACTTTATTAGCCCCAAATTTTTCCGAAAAAACCAACTAAAAATGATACAAATAAATGCAAAAAAGGGCTTTTTTTAACCCTTTTGCAGGGGGGGAGCTGCATCAAAAGGGTTTAAATTTTATGCATACTTTAAAAAAAAAGGGCTTGAAAAAAAGCAAAAAACCGGTAAAAAAAAAAACAGGGCAAAAAAAAACCAAACGCAAAATGGCCGTTTTTTTCAGCTTTTTTTTGACGGGCAGTGGACAAAAAAACTGTTTAAATAAACCGTTTTTATTTTAAATTCTTTTCCCAGATAGTTTTTTTTTTTTTTTTTTTTTTTTTTTTTTCCAAGGAAAGGGTAGACACCTAAATGGTATTTAAAAAAAAAAGTGAAAAAAAAAAAAAAAAGTGTAGACCCAAAATAAATTTTTTGAAAAAATTATTTGCAACAATAAAACAAAAAAAATCTACAAATGTTTTGGGTAATTAAACAAAACCCTTTAAACTTTAAAAAAAATCTAACAGGTCATTTAGTGTGAATGATGTGTAAAAAAAGAGAAAAATTTGCAGTAATTTTTATGTAAACTCTGATATGCCCCCAAAAAGTACAACTTCTGCTGCATAAAACAAATTTCATACAACTGCATCATTGAAAAAATAAAAAAAACAAACTGTTTTAAATGCAGGGGGTCAAAAACTAAAACATTTTGCTGCTTAAGGGGCCTTTTTTAGGCTTGAGGGTTTAAAAAATAAAGGGACTTTTTTACTGTTTAAAAAAATAAACAGGCACACTACAGCACCGGGGCCACAGTATGAAAAAGGGCTAAATTTTAAAATTCCCTTTGTTGCCCCTAGCAAAACCCAAGGGGGCGCCCCTCTCCCTTTTTCCAGAGCACTAATGAAATGAGAAAGGGGGCCTCTGGTTGCAAGGGCAACAAAGTGATTTTAGACCTAGACCGTTTTATACATGGGGGCCCAAAGGGGGCAAGGCTACACACTTTTCCCGAATGGAAAAGTGCTGGGAAAAAACTTAAAGCAAAAGTTGGCCCGAAAGGGGGGCCCTAAGAGATTTTTACAAAGAAACCTAGGGGGAAAATGAAAAGCAGCCCTGAAAATATGATACAGAGTGGAAACTGGAATTGTGAAAGATAATTTCAACTCAAAGGGGTTTTCTGGGTTTTTTGTGGTTGGTGGGGTTTTTTTTTTTTGTTACCAATTTTTAAGGGAAAAAATACACACAGCAAACCCTAGAAAACCGCACTGGAGCTGCCAGAAGTCGGTAGTATTTCCCATTCCTCTGTTCACAACCAGCTCTGTGGTCGGCTCATGAGCCCTGCAGCCAAACAATCCCCACCATTTTTTATATCGCACGCTTGGGAAAAGGGCTGGGTCGGGGAAGGTATGGCAGGTCCGGACTGATCACCCAGGGTGGGTAAAAAATAGGGGCCCTCCTAATTTTGGTGTTGTTTTGTTTTTTGCAAAGGGAAAAAAAATAATCGCACGTTTTAAATAGGATGTTTTTTTTAATATGTTTTTACATGAATCCAAATTTGGGTATAACTTTTTTACTTGATTTCAGCAGTGGGAATGTAGTTGGGGAAAAATGCCAAACTGAAAACCTAAATTTAAACTGCCAAACAGGGGAAAAAACTTAAGGGAAACTGAGCAGATTTTAATTTATTTTTGTGGGGAAAGATTCAATAATTTTTTTTAAATCCCGCTTTATTTTTGGTTTAAAAGGGGGTTTTTGCCACCCCTGTAAAAGTTGACTGGGATCCTCCAAAAAAGGGTAAAAAAATTTACTTTTCTAAATATAAAGGAAATTTCAAAAATGAAAAACGGAAGCTACAGCCTTCCTTACATGCTCTTAAATTTCTTAAAAAATTTACCTTTGACATACCACAGCTGACAGAAGCTTAAATTTTGGCCGGGGGTTTCGTTGTCCCCGCACTTCTTATCTGATGACAGGGGAAAATGAAGGGGCTGGCAAGCGACTATGGAAAAAAGCAGTTTAATCGCCCTGATTTTTTGTATAAGTATCCACCCGGGGGCTTCCCCGGCTGGTTTTCAAACCCCCCCCCGAGGGGCCCCCCCCTTTCCCGCTTTTTTTTAAATTTTCTTTTTGAGCCGATTAAGAGGTAAAAAAAACCCCTCTTGGCCCAAAAACCCCCTTTTTTGGGGTCCAAATAGGCCCCCCTTATCATTTATTTTACAGCTATTTGTATGCACACTGATACAAGGAAGTATGTACAGTAGATCACGAATAAGACCACCCACTGGACTTCTTATCCAGAGTGTTCCCCATAAAACTAAATATGAGTGTCAGCTCCCCTCACTCTATATAACATGCTGCTGGCAGATGAGATAACATGTTCAGTGTGACAGCTTGGCTTTTAGAGCACGACCCAACCAACTAAAACCGGCAAATTACTGTTACAAGGCAACATAAACTAAATATACTCTAATGGGGGTCACAAGTCTCTTGGTGAATATATGTTTGAAAGGAAATTAGAACAAACCAACTGCACTATATTCATTCAGACTTTTAGGGGGTATGATGTAATTTAAGGGGGTGCTCCCACCTGGCATATCAGTAGGATACTATCAGAGTCTCATATGAGAGTCCCTATCTTGGAAACTGGCCCCCAAAAGTTACTGAGCAGAATGGAGTCGGTTGCACTTGTGTGTGACTCTTAATCCTTTTCTATGGCAGTTCTCCGTACAGGTGAGTGTTGTGTCCGGCCGTACTCACAACTCAAATAGAATGCAGTGTAGAGTTGTGCACAAGCGGCATCGGATCTTTATTCTGAGCTGACCTTTCCAGGGGCCCGTTACCAAGATCGATGCCCGTCCCAAAGGTGGGACCCGCACTGATCAGACTTTGAGAGCATGTTCTATCAATATAGCATTGTGGTTATGATGGGAGTACCCTTTAATTATTGTAGTATGCTACCTTTTTTTTGTTTTTTCTTCCCTTTCCCCCTTAAATACTAGAGTTCAGTAAATGTATTTATTGCTATGTTCTGTTTTGAACAGATGATGGTCGAACAAAGCCGATTCCTAGTAAGGGCCATTCTGAAGGTTTTGAACCAGCTGACAATAAATGTCTTTTGAGAGCCACAGATGGAAAAAGAAAGATCAGCACTGTGGTATGTGGTCGGGTAGTAAAAGGGGCAATCTTCTAAACGTGGTACATGGGCTCATTCTGTGTCTTCTAATTCTACAGGTCAGTTCCAAAGAAGTAAACAAGTTTCAGATGGTAAGTGCAGCATGGTGCCAAAGCTCTGCTTGTGCGCCTTTGGTCATGTGGTTTTGGCTTTTAACCCCTTAACGACCGCCCACCGTCTTGACATCCGGCATTTCAGGTCTGCAGCAATCTTGTGATTTCGCTGCAGACATCGGGGTTCGCAGCTCCTGACGCAGCCGCTGCGCTGGGGAGTGAGGGAAACCTACGCTCTCTGCTCTTAACCCTTTGATTGCGCTGTGGTCATGAACTGCAGCAATCAAAGGGGTTTCCCCTGCTCTGTCGGGTGATCAGGACTCCTGGTGAACCAACAGAGGAACATCTGCACAGTCAGCCCTCGGGACCCCTGATGTGCTGCCCTGACTGCTGACTGTGTCAAACTGACACCGATTATAATGTATTTGAATATGCTAATACATTGCTAAGTTTAAAAAAAAAAATCCCTTCATGGGATTTTAAAAAAGTAGGAAAAAAAATAAAATTATAAAATAAAAATATTTAATAATTGTGCATGCATTACACACAAAAACCCCTACACATGTTAGGTCTCCACATGACCATAATAACGTGTAGAATTACTCTAACACGTTAAGTGTGAATTGTGAATGGTAAAAAAAAAAAAAAAAAAAATCTGCAATAATTTATAAGTGAACTTCAGCTATTCCACCAAAATGTACAACTTGTCCCAAATAAAACAAGGCCTCATACAACTGCATCATTGAAAAAATAAAGTTACAACTGTTGAAACTCAAGGAGGCAAAAACTGAAAAAACAAGAACACGATCATGAAATTCTCATGTACTTCTTTCTACAATGTGTAACATTTCCCCCTTTTTTATTTCAGGCTTATTCCAACCTACTCCGTGCAAATATGGATGGACTGAAAAAGAAGGATAAGAAAAGTAAAACGAAGAAAAGCAGTGCCGCCCAGTGATGGCCTAGGACTCTTATTTGATATAGAGGAGAGCAGTAAGGAAGAGCACAGCCTAGATCTATATTACACATGAGGCCATAACCAGTTATGGCAACAACTGGGTCCATTGGCATACATTGCTCTGCTGCTGCCTGTTATATCTTATGATTTATTTTTTTTGTAATTGGAAGATGTTTTCTTTAGGTATACTGTACGGACTGTCCGGTTAGGACAGATTTTCTTTCATTAAAATTATACTGCTATAATTTGGTGCTCTGCCACTAGCACCCCAGTGTGACTGGGGCCACATTCCTCAATAAAACTCTACTACTTAAATTCACAAACAAGTTTAATGGTAACATGGGTAGAATGGGTATTTAATTTGCTCCAGGACTTCATAAGTTCCCGTGAGTAGATCCTGGAGGCCACAGAGATGGGTTTGGGGAAATAGCTAAGAGCAGTAACCTATTTGGCTACATCAGATGCCTCCACAGTTGAGGTGTGAATGTCTTAGCTCAGGGTCCCCAACTCCAGTCCTCAAGGCCCAGCAACAGGTCATGTTTTTAATTAGCATTGCACATTTGATATCATTATAGTCAGTGCATTCTCTGGTATATTCTGAAAACATGACCTGTTGGTGCACATTGAGGTCTGGAGTTGAGGAACACTGTCTTAGCTGAAGTGTGGTAAGACACATCTGGTGTTTATTTCAATGATCTAATTTTGTTGTATCCTAAAGAAACCCTCAGGAGGGTATGGTCAGATGGGTTGGATCCGCTGCAGAATTTACACAGCAGATCGTTGGAAGAATTTACAACTTTAATGCTGTAAACTTCCACCAGTCATTGCAGTTTTTACTCTGTAATAAAAATGCAACTAAACTTGCAGCAGTTGGAGGGAGTTTTTGTGCGTGGGATGATGCTATAAAAGCTGGAGACTTTATTCTCTGGCAAATAGGGCGTGAATCCAACCTATTTGAACATACCCTAAGGGTCTGTTAATACAAGTTGGCTTTGTCATCCCATTCTTGGTGCTGCATATCTGCATTACATGGACAGCCGTCTAATAAGTCATTCCCCTATGGTGGCACAGTGGGGGAATCCAACACTTGCTGCTATGCACTCCTTGATTGGTGGAATTTCCTGCTGTTGACCAACCTATGGGTTAGTCTACTTTTTGAGATTCCTCTGCCAAAATGGGGTGTAAAAAAAAAACAATGCCTTCAATTCATCTACCACAGATGTTTTATTCACTGTTATGTTGAATGATCCTTTTTGAAGTACTTCGTTCCTGCAGTCGAACGTGTTACGGCTTTGCGTTTATACTGCCATTAAAGAGAAGTCTATTTATATTTGTTTCCACGATAAATGTCTGAACACTCGCATTATATGCTGCATTGTGTATAAGTCGTGTCAGGCAACTCTGCTGCCATCTTCTATTTACTGTTAATACACGTTTCTTTAGAACAGGTGCCAATCCAACCTGGCTGTAAGAAGCTGACTAGCAGAATCAGGCTGTTGATTCAAGGGAACCTGTCAGATGATTATGCTGCTCTATCTAAGAGCAGAATGTGAAAGGGGAAGAGAAGCTGAGTTCTGGGATATATAGGGTTATATGATAGAGGGAGAGAAGCTGAGCTCTGTGATATATAGGGTTTTATGATAGAGGGAGAGGAGCTGAGCTCTGTGATATATAGCTTAACATAATGAGTTTGTTGGCTGTAGCTCACCTCCTATTCTGGATACACCTGTTCCACTTGCATGCTTCGTCTGTTTCCTGCTTTGCTTGGATCGTTGTAGTCCACGACCTCAGGACTTCCAAACGCACATTGAAGGAAACCTTTAAAAATTCCCGTATTACGATCCAGCTCGGGTACAAAAAGACGTTCTTTATTGAGCAAAGGTTACAGAGGATAAAAGCATATCGCTAGTGTAATGCTAACGCGTTTTGTGCTTTAGACAGTTTTAGCCCTTGTTCACAGCCCGAAACGTGTTAGCATTATGCAAGCGATATGCTTTTATCCTCTGTAACCTTTGCTCAATAAAGAACATCTTGTGCATCTGTGATTTATAGGGTTATATGATAGAGGAGGGAAGCTGAACTCGTATGTAGGGTTATATGATAGCGCCGAGGAGCTGAGCTCTGTGATATATAGGGTTATATGATAGAGGAGAGGAGCTGAGCTCTGTAATAGGGTTATATGATAGAGGGGTAATTCCATATCAAGTGATCCAAATATGAATATTTTTTTTTTACCTGACGTCTTTAGATTTTTTTTATTTTTATGAAGTACAACTTTAATTACAAATAAAGAGTTTTGAATTTTTTACTTCATCAGTTAATTTTTTACAGACTTCTCACGTTTTGAAAGCGTGAATTTTGGCCTGGTATGACTTGACATTTTTTATCATATCTTGGGCTAGAATTAAGATAGAGGTGGGAGGGGTATCATTTTTCTCAGAATGGTACCTGCTTTCATTTGATATGTCACAAGACTATGTTTCTTTATATTTTGTTTTGGAGAAATCAAGTTCAATATTTTGATGCGCAATTGTGAAAAAGTATGTTTTAAAATTGTGAAAAAATGTATGTGCGTTACTTGTGTTCTTGGTTGTATTTGTACAACTTTTCTATTTTTTTAACCCCTTAAAGGGGTTTTGCCACGATGTAATGTTGACGTGGGAACCTCCAAAATGGGTATTTAATAACTTTTCAAAATTAAAATGTGATTACAAACAGTGAAACCTCTGAGAGCTACAGCATTTCTCAATCCCCCTTAGTTACCTGAAAGCTTCCACTAGACAGACCACAGGGACCAGAGGAGCTGACAGGGTGAAACATTTCTTTTCTGATGACGGGGAAAATGAATGAGCTTTTTAAGGGACAGAGAAGAAAGTGCAGTCTGAGGCTGTGTCTTGCTGTATTGAGAATCCACTGTTGTACTGTTATTATTTCACTTAAGTTTTGAGAAGCTACCTTATTACTCACACCTTGCTCACCCCCTCCCTCTCTCCCCTGCAGCATTCATGACTCAGCATCATTTGTTTATATTCTACTCCTGTGCTAAGAGATAAGTAACTGGAGTCCTGGCAAATCCCCTTTAAGGACCTTGTGGTTTTTTGGGGTTTTTTTTGGCACGTTCGTTTTTCCCTCCTCGCCATAACTTTATTTTTCCACCTACATAGACCTATGAGGGCTCTTATTTTGCGGGACAAGATGTTCTTTCTAATGGTGTCATTCATATTACCACAGAATATACTGGGGAATTTCAAAAAAAATTCCATTTGGGACAAATTGTGAAAAATATTCATACTTTCGCCATGTTTGCGGGCGTTTTGCTTTTACGGTGTTCAATCTTCGGTAAATTTGTGTTTTCTGTATTCTACTGGTTGATACGCATCTGGCAATACTAAACATGTAGGGTTTCCGTTATGTTTTGGTACTGTAAAAAAAAAAAAAAAAAAAATTCATTTTTTTTTTTAAAATGTGTGGCGCCATTTTGTGCGACCAATAACTTTTTTTTTTTTTTTTTTTTTTACTAACCTCTACGGACGTCAGTGAGGTGGCATTTTTTTGCGGGCTGAAGTGTACTTTTTATTGCTAGCAGTTTGGAATGGATGCAACTTTTTTTCTATCACTTTTATTCCAATTTTTAAGCGACGTGAAATGACCCAAAAACGCAATTTAACCGTTTGGATTTTTTTTTCTTCTACGGTGTTCAGCGTACGGTATAAATTGTTAGATATTTATAGATCGGACTTTTTTGGACGCGCCAATACCAAATATGTATAACTTTTTATTTTATTGTTTTTATTTGTAAAATGGCGAAAGGGGTGATTTGAACTTTTAATACTTTTTTTTTTTTTTTACACTTTAAAATTTTATTTATTTTTTTACTTTAACATTGAGTCCCCTAGGGCACTTCACCTTGTAACCACCGCGGTTAGCTGCTGACACCTGGCGGCTGTGTGGCGGGATCCCCCTGCAAAGCCCCTTAGCAACCCTGGGACGTACTCATACGCTCTCAAAAGCTTTGAATCATCTGATTTTATGTTTGTTTGAGTTTCTTCCTTTTTTCCTTTCAAATTACAAGTTATTGAATTCAACATCTATATGCCAGAATCAATACATCTTAATCATCGTAACACAACTTGCTCAGCATTTTCAATCTGAATTCATTGAACAAACCAAAAGAAAAAAGGTGATCATATCCTCAAGTGTGATTTTCTAAATAGTCTAATCCTAATTATATGTTAAAAACAAGATTAAAAGAACCAATATTTTTAACACCTATTTATACATGTCACTATTTTTTTTTTATATCACTGAACATGTCATTTATGAAGTGTTTAAGAAGAATAGTACAGTAGTTAAATCCTCGTTCTATAAAATATGAACTAATTAAACAATTAATAGTACGTTTTTAAACTGGCCTTTTATCATCCATTTGTCACTTCTAATGGGTGAAATCTAATCTTGTCCATAAGCGCTTACTAGCAATGGCCATTTCCTTTTGTGTCACAGTATGTACGGCCTGTCATGGTGTTTGGCTCCACCTGAGTTAATATCTGATTTTTGTTGACTTTTAACATGTCTGGTTTTCTTGGATACACAAGGATGGCGCTGGACCAGAAGGATACAAAAAAGTAAATTATACTTCTTCATTTTCACAATCTTTGGAGAGTCCAGTAGCCAGCCACCAGCGCCGAACACACTCGCCAATATTGTAGCACACCGACTCCCTTGATGTCTGTGTAGAGACTACGGTTTGTTCAAGAGTGAACATGAAAGCTTTGAAGCTGTGTCTTAGGTCGTGTTCACACGGCTTATTTCGCTGCGGATTGGCGCCGTACTGCGCGCCGGATTTGCGCTGCAGTACGGCGCCAATCCTTCGCAGTAAGTACGGTAATCAGCTGTTCTCATAGAGAACAGTGGAGTCGGTCGCTCTTTACCGCTCGGCGAATCCGCCGGGCGGGGAGAAAATGACCTGCACATGATCCAGGCGCAATACATGCCGTGGATAATGGAAGTCTATGGGGCCGGCGGGCCGCGCCCCCGCCCCTTATTCAAGCCGGAATTGCGAGCCGGATTTCGCTCGCAATTCCGGCTTGAATAAGCCTTGTGAACACGGCCTTGGGGTATGTGCCCACGGAACCTTGTGTCCATGTGGACATCCACTTTTGTGATACATGTCTGGGTCCATCTGAACGGATCCAGACACGCATCGAACAATTAGCAGTGTGTTTAACACTTCCGGCAATGCAAGACATGAAGCGGCGTAAACATGAGCGATCGCCGATGCACATTTGCATCGTGTCTGTCCAATGCATCTTTCGGATGCCCTCAAGCATTGACATGTCATTTCTTGCAGCGCATCCGAAAGAGCCGGCAGTGTTAAACGCACTGCTAATTGTTAGATGCGTTTCTGGATCCATTCAGACGGATCCAGACACACATAACAAAAGCGGATGTTCACACGGATACAAGACACAGTGTGAACATACTCTTACTTCCTGACTCGGCAGTGGGCAGATACGTCACATGATAGACAGCGCTGCTGGCCTGTCATCTGCTCTGCATTCACGGGGCTTTCCTCTGTTCATTCTCAGGTTGAGCCCTAACCAAACTTTTTCCTCTTGTCCTCTCCTGCTTTTAAGCTGTAACATAAAAAAATTAATACAGTAAATATCTCAAAATCATGGATTACTTTTGGGAAAATATAGACCCCACACTTTTAGACCCACAAGGGTGAACAGATCTGAATTCAAGATTTTCAAATTGCCACTGAAATAAAAATGCTTTTAAATATGATCCCATCGTGATCCCAACTTGAATTTTGGTACAGACGTGGCTAAGAGCATAGCGGGCACATGTACATTTTTTGAAATTTTTTAATTAAACGTTTTTTTTTTCAGAAATGCGTTTTAAAATTTTGCGTAAAATATTAACGAAGATACTCTTGTGACATAGCTCGTGAAAGCCTGTATAGTTCTGAGTAGAATGGTGTTTATTTTGTTGAATCTCTTTTCTAGCCTGAGTTATGAGGAGAAATGTAAAGGCAGGCAACACCAAAATTCTCACTTTTTCTGAACTTAGAATTCTAGAATTTTTTTCTTCACATTTTGTATTCTCTGAGAAACTACTACCAAATAACAATCTTGAAAGAATTAAAAATATAGAGGTAAAAATCATTTGTTCACTTGACATGGAATGACCCAGAGGGAGAAAAGCTGAGCTCTGTGATATGAGGTTAGATGATATAGGAGAGGAGCTGAGCTCTGGGATATACTGGGTTACATGATAGAGGGACAGGAGCTGAGCTCTGATATATAGGGTTATATGATAGGGGAGAGAAGCTGAGCTCGATGATATATAGGGTTATATGATAGAGAAGCTGAGCTCGGTGCTATATAGGGTTATATGATAGAGGAGAGAAGCTGAGCTCTGATATATAGGGTTATATGATAGAGGAGAGAAGCTGAGCTCTGTGATATATAGGGTTAAATTATAGAGGAGACGAGCTGAGCTCTGTGATATATAGGGTTATATGATAGAGGAGAGAAGCTGAGCTCTGTCCTATACTGTATTTCTTGTAAATGAACTTGAAGTCTGGTCAGGAAGAATTACAATTGACCTTGGCTATACGTCCAGGAACTTGAGGTTGTCTCCTGCACTTGTGCTGCTAACTTTGAAAGCAACCATATTTTATTTCATTAAAGTACAACTTCTGTATCAGGATTTTGTAGATTGAGTAAACAACATTTATTCTGCTTTGTTTTAACTGTGTGGCCTTCACAAAGTGTATATAACGTACCACCAGTCTGGCTGAAAAATATTTGAGATTAAGCAGAATCCTGTGTTACAGTAACCTGTAATTACAAAATTGTAAACTACGAAGAGGCGACTACACCTCTAAACAGTTGGCTTAGACTACAAGAAGGTTAAAATAAAAGGGCACCAAGAAAGTGCCACTTCATGTGGTAGTGATTGAAATAATTAATACCAGTGTATAATATGTTGCGCTCGCCTGATATTGTTGTACAGTTTTTAGGAGGCACAACACTCCATTGGGCGAAAAGCCAGATGAACTGGTGCAGGAGCCAGCAGCTGATCCATTGATAATCTAACCCACAGTACCAGGGATAGTCTGTAGAAGGTAAATAGTACCAGGACTTCTGCCCGTGTCCAGTCTTTGGCTGAAGTATGGACTTCAAGGATCTATTAAGCACTGAAAACTCTCCATATGATTTTAAGAAAGATACTTATTTTATTTTGACCATAACTCGTTTTGTGACACAGGACGCTTTGGTTACAGGACGTCACTGGTGAAAGAAAGTCTTAAATACTATTAAAAAGACCACCAAGAATTATTGGTTTATACATATTTAAAATCAAAACAATAGAAAAACATGCAGAAAATGAGATTAGCCCTTTTACAATGGATTATTGACATCATTGGATCATACTATTAAAAATAATTAAGACGACTAAGTTTCTGCCATTAATAGTTGCAATTATATAGATTTGCCACTAGAGTCCTCATTGCCCTGAGTGACTGTAACGATATATTCACACAGCATATAGCAGGGTGTACTGTATGCACTGCAATGAAGCAGGTGTCTTAGGCCTCGTTCACCCGGCTTATTTGTCCGCGGATTGGCGCCGTAGTCCGCGCCGGATTTGCGCTTCAGGACGGCGCCAATCTGTCCCGGTCATTACGGAATCCACTGCTCTCATAGAGAACAGTGGAATCCGTCGCTCCTCCCCGCTCGGCAAATACGCCGTGGGGGGAGAAAGTGACATGCACATTATTTACGGTGCGGACGCGCCGTAAACAATGCATTGTCTATGGGGCCGGAGCGGCGCCCCCGCCGCGCTCCGGCCCCGCCCCGTCCCACCCCTTATTCACGGCGGATTTGTGAGCTCAATACGGCTCACAAATCCGTCGGGAATAAGCCGTGTGAACACGGCCTTAAAGTATGCACTGGCCCATGCATACTTCTAAAATGCTTTGTGCTGCCTCCCATAGACTTTCACTTTTCCCAGCATGTAAGCACAGGGAAGAAGTAACATCACTTCTTTCTCACTGTGTAATATGCGTTAGAGAAAACAGCAGGTGATCATAGCTCTCAATGAGAGCTATGAATTACCATATTTGCGGTTCATACTTCAAGAGTATTGCAGCGCCGTGTGAACATATCCTAAACATTTGATTCATGAGGAGTATTTGAAAGATATGTAAATGAATACGTAGTTTGTAGACAGATGTCCAGCCAGTTCAGCCTATTGTGCTATAGTGTTGGTCCAGAGGAAGGCAAAACCCCCATGAGGTAGAAGCCAATTGTCCTCAATCTGGTAATCAGAATAAATCCCTGGATCAACGACTCCTCTCCAGAATGCTGGTCACTATAACCTGTTTTATTATTACATCTAGAAATGTATCCAGACCCTTCTCAGAATCCTGGTCACTATAACGTGTTAAGTATTTATTACATCTAGAAATGTATCCAGACCCTTCTCCAGAATCCCGGTCACTATAACTTGTTATATTATTACATCTAGAAATGTATCCAGACCCTTTTTGAATTCTGTTATTGAATTCACCAAGACAAGTTCCTCTGGCAAAGAGTTCCATAGTCTCACTGCTCGTTACAGTAAAGAATCCCTTTTTATGTTTATGTAGAAACTTGCTTTCCTGTTGATATAGAAGACGCCCCCTTATTCTGGATACAATCTTTGGTATAAATAAATCTTTAGAGAGATCTCTATAATGACCTTTAATATATTTAAAAATATTATGCCCCCCTCCCCTTCGGAAGCCGTCTTTTCTCTAAACTAAATAACCCTAATCTTGCTAATCTTTCTGGGTATTGTAGTCCACCCAGTCCTTTTATTATTGTTTTTGCTGCCTTTGTACCTGTTCAAGCTCTACAATGTCTTTCCTGTGGACAATATACACAATATTCCATATGTGGTCTGACCAGTGACTTGTATAATGGGAGAATAATGCTCTCATCATGTGCCTCTATGCCCCTTTTAATACAACCCATAATCCTATTTGCCTTGGCAGCTGCTGCCTGACACTGGCTGCTACAATTAAGTTCACTGTCCACCAGGATTCCCAAGTCCTTCTCCAGTCACTTTTACCAAGAGTTTTTCTGTTTAACAAGCAATCATGGAATGGATTTTTCCTTCTTATGTGCATAACCTTGCATTTATCTGTGTTAAACTTCATCTTCCTCTTCTCTGCCCAGGCCTCCAACCTATCCAGATCCCTTTGTAATAGATATAGTTATAAATGCATATATAAATTAATTAATGTAATAAAACAAATCAAACGTAATATATATTGAATTGTTAAGAGAGAGGTTATGGCACCTGATGTTTTATATAAGTTTTGATAATACATTCCTATTTTGCTAATAAAGATATTATTTTTATGGACTCACCAGTTCCATGTATGTATCTCCTACAGTGGATAATGATCACCTAACATTTAATATGCATGTATTGACACAAGTGGACTAGACGACCATAAACTACATCGTACTAAACGTACGGATGCCGAAGAAGCCCAAAAGAGGTCTGGTGGTTCAGGGGTTAGTAGTAATTAAAGGGGTTTTGCCAAGAAGTTCGTTTCTTACCTCTTATCTGCTCAGGAGAGAAGATTAACTCAGCATGCTGATTGAGGGTGGAGGGGGAGGGGGCTGAGAGAGAGCCAGGGAGCGTCTGCAATGTTTACTCAAATAATTACGTTCCAACCAGTGGATTCTCTATACAAAAGACAGGCTCATTCACTGCTTTTTCTCCCCAGTCCCTTGCAAGCTCCTTCATGTTCCCTGTCATCAGATAAGAAGTGCAGACAAGCTCAGTGTCTAATGTAAACTGTCAGGAGACTAAGGGCATATAAAGAAAGCTGTAGCTCTCAGAGGCTTCACTTTTTTGTAATCACATATATTTAGAAAAGTGATTAAATACCCATTTTGGAGGATCCCACATCAACATTACATCGTGGCAAAACCCCTTTAATTCATTTTAAACAGAGAAGCTTAATCATTTATTCAGCTATAAAAACAATGATATTGCTAGAAAGGTATTTGTAGCATCAGTTTATAGCTTTTATTGTTACATAGTCGTATAATGCCACTGTGTGTCATGTATTAACATAAAACAGATTTAAAATGAATGTGTCGCTCCAAAGGTGATGCTGTAGAGTTCACTAATACTAGTTGGAAAAATTTAATTATATCCTTTTAGCAGATATTTACATTGTTTAGATTGTTTTTGGTAGTATTCCTTATAGGTGTTGTGTGTGTGGGATGTGTATATATATATATATATATATATATATATATATGCATTTTTTTTTATCACTTAGCATTTCATCAAAACACTGTAGTTCTCTTCAAATGCAAAAGATGGTGGACAGCTCACCTGATGCAGCATGGAACGCCTATCTTCTTGACAAGTCCGTGCACGATCTTGGATGCTATCCGTCCATTCAATGTACAATGAAAAAACTGAGATCAGCACTATGACATGAAGAGTTAAACGCAGTCGGATCTTCTAAAACATCTTTCTTTTTATTGGAAATTCCATTAAAATTCACAGCAACATCCGCTGAATGCACACAAGACAGGAGACCACAATGTGGGGTGGGCGGTAGGTGATTGTGACCGATGCGGTTCAGGTCACATGACCCTTACTCATGTAAGATGTAAGCTCTAGAGCCTATGGCTCATTCACTGGTATATCCATTTATAGCTATATCTATTCATTTATATATTTTTCTATTAATCCTCATAATTCACAGTTCACTCGCTAGAGAGACAGCTGGCTAAAAAAGTGAATATGCAGCGCTCCTGGTAGAAAAGAAATAAACTTTCAAAACAGACACTTGGAGATTATCCAGATTTAATGTGTCTGATTTTATTGAGCACAAATAATAGAAAACTATTAAACCAGCTACGCATCTCACATGGCCAGCTTCATCACACTGTATAGGGAATGAGCAGCACAGAGTAGAGTTTTAAAATAATAGCATAGGTGTCTCGTTATGAGAACGAGGTTTATATTACAATAAGAAAATTTATAAAATGAAAAACTAAATATATCGGTTCAAAAACCATATAGCATCATAGCATCTTAATCGACCGTTATAATGTTCACAAGCGCATTTTAAAAGCAAATGTAGAGCCAAATGGGAACCACGATTCCAAAATATTTTTACCCAATGTACGTATAAAGCAGTGTTTCTCAACTCCAGTCCTCAGGACCCACCAACAGGTCATGTTTTCTGGCTTTCCTTAGCATTGCACAGGTGATATCATTATGGTCAGTGCTTTCTGTGGGAGATCCTGAAAACATGACCTGTTGGTGGGTCTTGAGGACTGGAGTTGAGAAACACTGGAATAAAGCATAGTGAATAGAACTAGTAGAACAGCCAGAAAGAGAAGCCAGCTAGCAAGGTAAAGAGAACAAGAGCACAAAAATGTGCTAATCTATTGTATAAACCTAATGATCAAGTGTATATAACCCTAAGGCTATGTTCACACGGCTTAACTGCGGGACGTAATTACGCCCCACAATTACGCTGTGGGGGCGGGGCGGGAGCGGTGGAGTGAGCGGGGGGCTGGCGCGTATACGCCGCTGGTAATTCACATGTCACTTATCTCCCCCTGCGGCGGATTCGCCGAGCAGGTAGAGGAGACGTAATCCATAGTTCTTTATGAGAACTGTGGATTACCGTAATGAATGGGCCGTTTTCAGCCCGTAATTTGCGCACTTCGGCTCGTAATTATGGACCGAAATACGGCCCATTTTAAGCCGTGTGAACATGGCCTAAAGGCAAAACAGATTCTGTTCAATACATGTAAACGCATGCACAACAAACTACCAGCATATACTTACATAGTACGGTTTATAGGACAATTACAGATTACAAAATGTAGTTTAAGAATACGCTATGCAAATTGCCCCAATGATTTAATAAGTAAACCAAACAGTACTATATAGAAATTTTTGCGAAAAATCTAATAAAAAAAAAAAAAAAAATCCTCATGAATCAAATGTTTACAGAAAGTCACTCAGGACAATGATAACCTATTGTGGCGAATATATGTAATTGTAACTATTAAAGGCAGAAAATTAGGGCCATGTGTATGAAAACTGTCTAGGTGTAAGACTTTCATTGTTGTCCATAGCAACCAATCAGCGCTCTCCTTTCATTTCATATAGTGCTCTGAAATAAATGAAAGGCGAGTGCTGATTCTTTGTTGCCCATGACAACCAAAGTCTTAGACCTAGGTAGTTTTCATATGTTTCCACCTTTAGTCTTTTTTTTTATTTAATTATTTTTCATAGTATAATCCAATGAAGACAATCTATTATAAATGAGTTCATGTTCCTCATGTGTTTTTGTTTTTTTTATAGTTTGTTTTGATTTACACGTGTATAATCCTCCAATTATTCTAACCCTTTCTTTCACTATAGACGTCATGTAATCAAAGTGTCCTATGTGGCACAAAATGTGGTGTTAAGGTTAAAATAAAATAAATATCTTTCTTAAATTAAAAAAAATACGGAGAGTTTTCAGTGCTTAATAGATTCCTGGTACTATTTACCACCAATCAGAATGTGGCTTTCTCAAGCAGCTGCTTACAGCGCTCTGTCAGCTGCACCTGCGTTTCACATGTTTCTGCATTGTGTTTGTTACATGAAGGGTCACTCCTGCCAGCCCATTGAGACATGCATTGAGACCCTGCACCTTGACTGCAGACAGCACTTGGGATTTTTAGGGCCACTACTCTGTTGAATGTGCTGTATGGGAGGATATTTATGACTATTATTCCTGTGTTAAGACCCCTGAAGCTCTCTGGCAATATATGGTTCTCCTAACATCTGCCTCCCCAAACTTTGTCACTTTATGTCCCTCTTGTCTCTTTTTATGACCACAGTGCCCTGCCACTTTCTATCCCCCAATAGGGTCCATACTACTTGTATGCTTTTTTTTTTTTTTTTTTTTTTAAATTCATCAATATGTTTTTTTAAGGAAAAGGAAATCGGTAACAATACAGATTTTACCCAGGTATGATACTGACAGTGTATGAGGTACAATACAGAGAATAGACAAAATATCCGCCTTTGCATAGCAGTATGTCATACAAATAGGAGCATACTAATGTGTTTATGACAACTCAGAATGTACACACAGGCAAAATTGTTGGTACTTTTCAGTTATAAAAAGAAAAATCCACAATAGCCATTGAAATAACTTGAAATTAACAGAATAATTTACTGAAAATCAATTAGTCAAAATCAGACAGTGCTTTTAAATTATGGCTTAACCGCAAAAAGGTGAAAAAAAAAAATTCGACTGACTCGGACAAAAATAACGCTTTCATTAACGTAATATTTTGTTGCAGTCGATCACCGCTAACAAACAATTTCTATAACTCTCCATGAGACACTCACTGTCCACAGGTATTTAGGCCCAATCGTCGTGAGCAAACTACTCCAGCTGTATCAGGAGTGAAGGTGCCTTCTCCAGACTGCAGGTTTCACATGTTCAAAAGGATTTAGATTGGGGCAAATAGAAGCCACTTCAGAATAGTCCAAAGCTTTGCTCTTCGCTATTCTTGAATGTTTTTAGCTGTATGGTTTGGGTCATTATCCTGTTGTAGGACCCATGAGCCGTGACTGAGACCAAGCTTTCAGACACGGGACAGCATTTTTCGCTCCACAATGTCTTGATTGTCTTGAGATTTCATTGTGCCCTGCATAAATTTAAGACACTGTGCCAGATGCAGCAAAGCCAAAACTTAACCGAGCCCCCTCCATGTTTCATAGTAGATACAATGTTCTTTATAGATTTCATTTTTATGTCTGTGAACATAGAGCTGATGTGACTTGCAAGTAAGCTCCAGTTTTGTCTTATCTGTCCATTGATCATTCTCCCAAAATCTTTAAGGCTTGTAAATATGCATTTTGGTGAATTCCAGTCTCGCTTTTTTATGATTTGATTTTAACAGTGGTTTTCTCGGTCATACTTAAATATGTTACATAAAACAAGATGAAAAGAAAAAACATAGGGAAAAGTTGTTAAGGGGTTTTTCTATTTGGCTGTTTTTACAACACTTCAAACCCCTAGATCCAGTGCAGTCTGTGGGTGGTTACATAGCATTGACATTTCAGCTCTGCTGGCTCCTAGCTGTTTGAGGGTTATTGATCATGGAAGGGCTATTGAGAGAAGAAAACATAACACAAGCAACATGTGGCATGGCATCCTGATTTAAAAAAAAACAGCTAGTGTAAAACGATGGAGAAATGTCTGAGCCACTGGATCCACTACCCAATGAATGTAAGGCCGAGCTGTTAGTGTACCTGATATGAAGGTAAGGGGACCAGCTACCATACATTGTCACCATACAGAATAATCCCGGTAGTAGGACCAGTGTGCTGTACTCTTATTAGAGGCCTCCTACGACAGTAGGATTTGTCACTATAGATAATAGCCCTCAACTCCATTGCCATCCTGCTGTGCACCATGGTGGCCTTTGAGAATGATCTAAGGTCAATGGAAGACGTATAGGTGGACATCTGGCTCGTAGACCAATGTTGTGCAAAGGTCGTCTGTTGGTTTGTGTGAACACTGTTTGCCGCCCTAGGCTTGGAATGATGTCATATTTTATTTGCAGTACTGAATGGATCAATACGCACCATTCTTCCAATTAGACGATCTGTCTGTGCAGCCGTTCACCTCTTTGCACCTCTAGTTGTCATTCCAGTTCGCCAACGTTCTAACAACCACCAGGACACAAAACATTGAACAGTATCGATCCTGGCCTAGTCGCACACTGCTCTTCAGGATTGATAAACCAAGGTATCTCAGTTCAAGGATTCTGCCCTTCTCAATTAGCAATAAGTGCTGATAACTGGCACATCAATGAACAGGAGTCGGGGTAACCTCAGCAGGTAGTCCCCGAACAGCAATGCCTCTCTGTAGGGAAAAAGCCACCATATATTCAGGGCAACATGCTCCATTAACACTGATTATAAGGACTTTAAGCAGGAAGATGGGTGGAGCACACAGCCAAGATGAAAGCAGCCACTCCATCAAACAACCAAGACCAAAGTTTGGCGGTACGGAAAAATCTTGTGTAATCAAGACTTTAACGGTATGTTCCCATCTGGGCAAAACATATTTCACATCTTTCTGCTGCAGCCATGGAGAACAGAGAAGTGGCCACGCTTGTGGTGCTCTTCACTGACTTGCACTTGGAACTGCCATAGACGTGAACAGAGAGCTGCGCATGCGCACCCACGTCTCCGTTCTCCACAGCTGCTACAGAAAGAGGTAAGATCCTGTTTCCTAAGATGGGAATACCCCTTTAAGATTCATCTACTTTCAGTATTTAGAATCCGCACGAATCCGACTGTAAACCATCCCTATACAACTCAATAGAAAATCTGAGCTGTAGTCTACACATTCGGATTTTCTGTGGTCGGATTTTAAATTCGAAATCTAATCTAAAAACTTAGAACATGTTCTATCATCGGGCTGAAAACGGCGAATAATAGTACAGTTCAATGTGGGCCACCTGAAAACCGACTGTGAAACCCACATAAAAAAAAACGGGAAAAAACGATCGGAAAATACTGGTCAGATTTTAATTAGAATCCAACCAGTATTTTGTCCTCTGCTGTGTGCATGAAGTCTTATTAGAGCTTGTCCCCACTGCACCGGTTTTCCGCCGGGCGGTTTTTCAGACCACCGGCGGTCCGGAAAACATAGAACATGTTCATTCTTTCGCCTGGTTTTCGGGAGGAATATGAACATCTCAATGCAACAGGAAGGGCTTTTCTACGCAAACCGCAGAGAAAAGCCGTCCCCCAGCGGCCGTGTGCATGGCCGCAAAACAGTGCTGGTGCCCGTTGGGATTTCCGACCAGTATTTGCATTGTTCCGTGTGAGGTACATGGAAAAAAATTTGTGCAGGGTGTTCTGTTTCCAGGAAAAGGAATTGAGGGGGAGCGTGGGTAAATACTGTTTCAACTTCATCTAAATTTTACGAGCCTCCTGAGTACTCTATTCAAATTGAGTCAATATTTTCCTAACACTCCCAGAAAATTAAGAATGGCTAGAAACTATTGTTTAAACCAAGAGGATTCACTGAAGTTTGACTGCTTTAATTATGCCATTCTTCTCCTGCCATGGGACACTTCTCATCATTGTATGGTAACTTTTAAAGCCCACAATTTTCCCACCGTTGACAATCACAAATGAAACTTAAATTATACAATTAGACAACAATCCTCCATGTTCTGGTTGAGCGCTGGTCTTATATCTGTTCATCCAATTTTGCAGATTTGAAAGTTGGAAGACATCGTTCTTCGAAGACGGAGATTAACATAACAACCCTCCCTACCCGTACCAAAGAGTTCTGAGTGCGACCCAGACAATTTGGTTCTCCGTGTTTTGCAGTGTTATGCCTCTCGGGTGAGCATAATATACCAACCTTATATTGTATCAATAGTTTTTTAATCTCGCACAAGGAAGCACTTTCGCTCTTTTTTTCTGTTTCAGACTACAAGCAATAGGACACAGATTCCACACAGTTCTTATGCAGATTCTTACATGGAACCCACCTGTATGTAAGTAAGTCAGCATGTTCACAACTCTCGCACCAGTTTTTGTTTAAAATGAGTAAAGCCTGACATAAATGTGGTGTAAAACTGTGTGGGAAATTGACCATTTGATGTTTTATGCTGTTTTTATGCTGCTCACGACAATTTTTCAAAAAAGTGGGTTGGTCTGCATGGGAGGGACGCAGTCCAACACTTGTACTATAAGGCTATGTTCACACGGCTTATTTTGGGATGTGTCTCACTCTGTATTTCGCACCGTACTTCCCGAAATACGGGGCGAGATACGTCCCAGTCATTACAGTAATCCACAGTTCTCATAGAGTACTATGGATTACGGCTCCTCTCCCCTCTCGCACAATGCGGGGAGATAAGTGACATGTCAGTTATTCACAGTGAATACGTGCCGGGAATAATGAATGTCTATGGGGCTGGTGGGCTGCCGGACCGCCGCCCCACCTCTGAGCACACGGCGTAATTGCGGGTGAAATACGTCCCCGCAATTACACCGTGTGAACATAGCCTAAGGGTATTGTGCAAACTGGTCTGAATAGGACCCAATAGAGGTAACGTTAGCGTAGGACCCACGTGCCTGAGGTCCCGGTGAAGTTTCGGAAGTGGGCTTAAGCAGTTCTGGCCAGAAGTGTGAACAAAGAACCTCATTTTTTTCCATATATCCTAGTTAGCAGTAATGCTTTTTCCAAAATTCCTATGTCCTTTTTGATAGTTTCTTTAGTCCATGATGTGCCACTGTTTTTTGAATTTGAATGACTATTGTGCAAACTCACTTAGTGCTCGGACATCATCTTGGGCCGTCCTGGGGGTCATATTTAGCTCTGCGATTGCCGTCCTTGGTAGAACAGTTTTGTCCAAGTGGCCTCAACCAGTTTTATTTAGGTACAGAATACAGAAAAACATGAACCATAAACAAAAACCTTGTATACTAAACGCAGAGAGACCCTTTACTACCAGTGGTCTGTGTCTACCACACAGCCCCACCAAACCAGAGTCCTCAGCAGGCTCTCCTACTGCAGCCTACAGGGGTAAGCAGCGCCTCTTCAGCTGTACTATCACTCCCAACTGCAGGTAGCAGACCACACCCTCAGATCACCTGGAGTACCAGGCTTTTTATAGGCCCCCAGAGACCTGCCAAAAGCCTGTCATGGAAAGTGGGAATGGCCTCCCACCCAACACTATGACCATTCCAGGAAAGGCAACCCATACTTGGCCCCAAAGCAGTCATGCTAGCTACGTGTGTCAGCAACCTATGGCTACTGACACAAAACAGTTGCCTTCCCCCACCGAGACCAAGTTTTCGGTGGCACGTCTGCAGCAGGTATTCCACTGTACTCCACCTAGCAGCAGAAACCTATGAATGCCTAAATTTGCTCTCTGGCTGTATGTTCACACCGCGTATCTGTGCACACCATAATACGCCTGCTCCTCAAAGTACTTGCTGGCCAGCTCATACTTTTAACAGTGCTACGGCCCGGCCTCATATTACTTTCATTACGGGATTACTCCGGGTTCTCTATTTCTTAACTTTGTGCTGAAGCGCCATTTTCTGGGACCAGTATCTTTTTTGTTTTTCAATCCACAGACCTGAGTGAGGCAGCATTTTTTTGTGGGCTGAAGTGTAATTTTCATGGTTCCATTTTGGGATACATGGGACTTTTTGTTCACTTTTTATTCAAATTTTTAGGAAAATGATAAAAAAAAAAAAAATTGGCAATAGGAAATTTTTTCTTCTAGGATGTTTAGCATATGGGATAAATGATGGTGGTTCTATCAGTGCTGATTAAAGTGAGGAATGGTGCACAGCATTCATTTAGTCGCCCCGGAGAACATATCTGTTAACGTGTTCTTTGACTCATGTAAGTGGACGGGTGTGCAATGTACATTGACATAGTGTCTATTTTTACACTTTCCGTCAAATATGCTCTTAATTTTAACAGATGGAGGATGTTTTTTTAAAAAAAAGTATGTTAATGGAAAATGTATCCTAGTGTATGTGCCCATGTTGTAAGCATATACATTTGTATCTGTCCTAAAAATATAAAGCTACCCCATCAAATAGAAAGGAACTACGAGTGACAGCTGATTGAAATGTTAGTTAAAAAAAAAAGAAGAAAAAATGGATGTCAAATGTCTGCTCAAAACACTGCACGTTTATCATACGTCTAGAGCATACATTATAACGTACATGTTTTGATGTCTGGTCAAACACGGTCCGCACAAAGTCTAAGCCCAAAGAAAGAAACCAGTAGCTGCAGTGCACAATAAGTACTGTACTATTATAAGAATGACTGTCTCATTATAAGTCCTGTACTATTATAAGTCCTGTACTGTTATAAGAATGACTAGCCTATTATAAGTCCTGTACTATTATAAGTCCTGTACTGTTATAAGAATGACTATCCTATTATAAGTCCTGTACTATTATAAATCCTGTACTTTTATAAGAATGACTATCCAAGTCCTGTACTAAGTCCTGTACTGTTATAGGAATGACTGTCCCATTATAAGTCCTGTACTATTATAAGAATGACTATCCTATTATAAGTCCTGTACTATTATAAGTCCTGTACTGTTATAAGAATGACTATCCTATTATAAGTCCTGTACTATTATAAGAATGACTGTCTCATTGTACGCACTGTGCTATTATAATAATGACTCTCATAAGTACTGTACTATTATAACAATGACTGACTCATTATAAGTCCTGTACTGTTATAAGAATGACTGCCTCATTATAAGGACACGAAAAAAAAAAAAAAACCTCCGCATCACGTGGCTACATGACACAGGAAACGAGCGGCGGTCACGCCCCCGCACTCTGATTGGCCTTTGGCGTTTCCTCATCTGCTCGGTGGGCGGGGATTAGGAGGCCTCTTGTGGGCGTGGCTTGGAACTGTTGCCGGCTGCAGTATAAATACCGGGGGCTCCGCTTTCCCTGGCAGTGTGACACCGGAAGCGGCTGGCAGGATGGGCTCCAGGGCGTCTACCCTGCTGCGGGACGAGGAGATAGAAGAGATTAAGAAGGAGACCGGCTGTGAGTCCCGGGGGCCTCAGTGTGACTGCTGTGCGGCCTGCTCTATATAAGACTGCCCGATGCTACTGATCACAATGATGGGGGTTGTCGTCAGCAGCTGTTGTGTCTGATGTGTCACCGTGTAGTGTGATCCAGGAGGACGGGTTGTTCTGTACTGGCTCCTCTAGGGGCTGATCAGCTGATGGCAGGGACCTTGTAGAGGGTGAATGGCTGCTACATGGCATACAATGATGAGGGTTATCCTCCACAGCTGTTCTGTATGAGAATGGGGTGTTCTGTACTAGCTCCTCTGGAGATCGCTGCTGGGGGCTGATCAGGGGTGTAGCTATAGGGGGTGCAGAGGTAGCAGTCGCTACCGGGCCCTGCAGCCTGAGGGGGCCTAAAAGCCCTTCTGACACATAAGGAGATACCAGCATTGTAAGTAGTACATGGTAACTGGGGGGCCCATTTCATTTTTTGCACTAGGGCCCAGGAGCTTCACGTTACACCTCTGGGGCTGATCATCTGATGTTAGGAACCTTCTAGGAGGTGATTGGCTGCTACATGGAATACAATGATGAGGGTTATCCTCCCCAGCTGTCCTGGGGGATGGTCAGCTGATAGCAGGGACCTTGTAGAGGGTGAATGGCTGCAGCATTGCTACATGGAGTGCAATGATGGGGGTTATCCTCCTCAGGTGTTCGGTGCTGGCTCCTCTGGGGGTGCTGATCAGCTGACAATTAGGGACCTTCTAGGGGGTGAATGGCTGCTGAGTGACATGATTGATCCACATCTGTATCCAGCAATGTAGCCGCGGTGCTGCACCTGTTATGTGACGGCCCCTCCACCCCCCTGGCTATAATAAATCTGATGGGTTTCTGCTGTGTGAATGGAGGCTGCAGGACTGTGGCAGCTCTGCTGCAGATGTGACCCGGCTGTATTATACGGCTTCATGGTAATCTGCAGGTCTGATGGACATGGTTCATTGAAAGGAAAACCTGTGTGTAATTGGGTTGTGGTAGCTGCTGACCTCTGGGACTGGATACATTGGAACAGTATATGTCTTTGGGATCTGTGTCGTCTGCCCTTATAAAGCTGCAGGTGCTGCGCTTCTTCAGGCTGTAAGAAGATGTGTCTGTGCTATGAGCAGTGGAAGCCGACCCATAGCATTTAGCTGTACTGCTGCATCTATTACTCAATCCATATCATCACTGATGGAACATTGCAGCTATAGAAAACCTGTATGTTGTTCTCCGGCTGATCAGGTCCTCAGTCCATGTAAGTTACGCTGCTCTTGGCATTACAGGATGAGGCTGATCCCTGCTTGAGACCCTCCTGAATGGTGTGGATCTTCCATACGTTGCTGGTACCAGTGCTTGTGCCCATGTTTGTAGATCTATTCCAGTGTATCCGTCCACGTCTGTGACTGTAGACATCTGTTATAGAAATATAAACCTACCCAATCATATTGCGGAAAAAGCTGGGTGACCACCAATAGAGAAGCTAGACTAAACAAATCCAAACCGGATGTCAAACGTGTGCACAGAGCACTAGGTGTGGGATATGCTTCATGTACATGCACCGGTGGTAGGAACCTGGCCTTGGCAGCATGTCCCTTGTATGACAGCAGGAAGTCTATACTCCCATGTGACAGCTGGCGTTAGCTGATGGAGTGTTTGATCACCAGGTTTGTCTTCATCAGGTAGTGATCAGGAATCATTGGCCCATGTACTGGCTCTTTTAGGGGCAGGTAGAAAATGGCGGTCGGATTTGGTTAAGAATCCGGCCGGTATTTTATAGTCTTTTCGATGACTTTGGGGGACGGTTCTGTTTGCGGATTTGCCCGTCCCGCTTAACCACTGCCTATCGCACTTTCTGCCCAAAAACCAGGTAGGAGATTGGGCATGTTCTTTAGAACGCCGGCAGAGTGAAAAGCCGCTCGGCGAAGACTACTGGCCGGATTTTCTATTAGTCTATAGGGATGGTTGACGGTCGGTTTTAAAATCTAAAAACCTTTCCGTGTGGCCCGAACCTTAGGCAGGATTCCCCTCGTTTGAAAAATGTAGCATTGAGGCGCTTATCAGATGAGGTTTTGACTGATTCTTCCCCCTCGGGATATTCCTGTATTTCAGTGGTTTCTGTTTTAAAGGGGAGTTCGAACCATGGAATTTAATGGCATAAAGATAGGTTCTGCCTTTGGGATCACATCTCAGGAACAGGCCCTTAAGTTACAGCTCAGAATGAAGAGCCATTCTCACTTGTATGTGATGCTCCATTCTGTTCTATGGGAGCGGCATGTTCAGTTGTATTTAAAACTCCCATAGAACAGAATGGAGAGTTGTATGTAAGTGTGACCGGCCCTGCATTCCAAGTTGTAACTTTTGGGGGCTCGTTACCGAGGTAGGTGCAGATCCCACCTATTTCACTTGGCTAAAGTTTATGGTGGGAACACTGTTTTTCTACATAAACCATATATATATTAGCCAAAAAAATGTCTTCTTTAGGATATGGTTACACGGCAGGTTGGATCCACTTTTAGATACATGTTAGAAAAAAAAAAAAAAAGGATTCAATCAAAATTTTAGATTTTCCAAAATGCAGTACAAGAAATGACATAGATGACAAAACAAACTCCAGGATGAGGGGGAGGGTAAGTAAAACAACGGGGTAACAGTGCCATGTACACTAGCAGTCCAGCATGACTATTACAATCAAAAGCTGAATTAACAAGTAACCACAGGTCATTTTAAGACAAAAACATGTTTGAATCTTTGTTGCGGACCCTAAACGGACCCAAACCCGCATCTAAGAACGCTCGGTGTGATTTACAAAGTAAAATGCGCATCGGCGTTTAGACAATACGTGTTTTACTTGCGTCTTTCAGATCTGTTCAAAAAATTGTCCTATCAGTTCTTGATCTGTTTGATGCAGCAGGAGCCCTATCTAAACTACAGGGTGCGTTCCTGCTGCAGCCAAATCACATCCAAACACAGAGCTGAGTGTTGGATGCATTTTGGATGTGATTTACGCAGCGCATTTGAATGTGTTCTATGTATCCAGAAAAAGGAATCCAACACACCGTGTGAACATCCCCTTACAAAAATGCTGTGGACCCAGCCTTTGACTTCACTAAATGATGGTTAGTAGACTCTAGGAAGCAGCTGGAAGGGAACATGTTGCACTGAAGATATGGCTGATCTGCAGGTATTTTACCAAGCGTAATTTAAGGGTATGTTCACCCGGCTTATTGCGGCGCGTATAATACGCACCACAATACGCCGGGTGTCTTAGAACTACGCGCTGGTCAGCACATAATTCCAAAGCACGGGGGCCAGCCGGGCGTTGGCTCTATAGACATGCATTGTTGGCGGTGCGTATTCGCCGCTAACTATTGACATGTCAATTCTCCCCACGCACGTACAATCCGATGTTATTGTACGCGCAGGGGGACGACGCCTAATCCGTAGTTCTCTGAGAGCGATGAATTACCGTAATTGCACCTTAGGCGTGGCAATTTCAGCCGTGTGAACATACCCTGAGGCTATGTTCACACGGCTTAACTGCGGGGCGTAATTACGCCCCGCAGTTACGCCGTGGGAGCGGGCGGGGGGCCGGCACCTCGCCGGCCCATAGACTCTCATTACTAGCGGCGCGTATACGCCGCTAGAAAGTGACATGTGAATTGAGATAATTTGTCGAGCAGGGAGAGGAGACGTAATCCATAGTTCTCTGAGAACTGTGGATTACCGTAATGACTGGGACGTTTTCAGCCCGTAATTTGCGCACTTCGGCGTAATTACGGACCGAAATAGGGCCCATTTTAAGCCATGTGAACATAGCAATTATGCAGCGGGGGCGTGGGGGGGGTGCTGCTCGCCGGCCCCATAGACATTCATTATCCACAGTGCATGTCACTTTCTCCCCACTCGGTGTATTCACTGAGCGGGGAGGAGAGACGGAATCCATAGTTCTCTATGAGAACTGTGGATTCCCGTAATGCCTGGGATGGATTTCAGCCGTATTGGAGCACAAATATGGCGCGCAACGGCTGAAATCCGTCCCCAAATCATCCGTACAAACGAGGCCTAAGACTACGTCTACACGGCTATGATTTAGTGTCAGATTTGAAGTGGATTCACTACTTAAAATCTGCAAAAGTCTCCATAGACCAAAATAGAAAATCCGAGCTGTAGTCAATACTGCTCAGATTTCGAGGTCGTTTTTCAAAACTGATGGTTTGGAAAAAAAAAATATCTTAGAATGTAAAGGCCATGACCAAAAACGAAATAGTGATTTAAAATACTGGTCGGATTCTAATTAGTATTTTACCCTCTGCCGTGTGAACAAAGTATAAGGATATGTTCACACGGCTGATTTTGACGCTGTTTTCAGAGCGTCTCCGTTCCCAAAACGGCATCCAAAAAGCCCCAGTTCATTTTAATTGATTCCTATGTAAAACAGAGAATGTATCACACACAAAGAGGTTTTTAACTGCTTCTTTGGAAGCTGTTTTGGGCACTGAAAGAGAAGCATCATGTCAATTCTTGAAGTTTTAGACGCTTTCTCAGTGTTTTTGGAAAGTTTTTCAGCGTGTTTTTTGACCTGGCTATTAATTAGTTTGGGTGAAAACAGTGTTAAAAAATCTCCAAAATATGCAACAAAAAACGCGTCTTAAACCTCTTGTAAAGAAGTTTCAGGAGAGATTTGATGCTGTTTTGGGAGCAGAAACGCTTCAAAATCAGCCGTGTGAACATAGTCTAATACTTCCCATCAAATCCATGCAGAAAGCGAAGTGGTACAACTAAAAAAAAAAAAAACCTGCACCGCAGCTCAGTGTATGTGCGGTGTCTGTCCATATATGTATCTATCCAGGGTAAGACAAATCCCATCCTCTGTGTCAGCTGTAATGCGGTAGACTTTCTGCAGCATATCCCACCTGTGTGCAAGCATCTGCGGGGTGGCTGCAGTTTCCTCTGCAAGTGACTGTGTAAATACTGTCAAGGTCAGGCGACGCTCAGAGCACTTCCCTAGGTGTGTAATCTCCACAGCAGGGTCCACTCTCCATGGTGTTTCTTCCACCACGGCAGGCTAGGTTGATGCTGTATAAATAAAGGCTCCTCTCCGACCTCCTGTGTCTGTATGTTACTGGGATTAGAGGTTTATTCTGCCCAGGTGATGATTAAGAGCATTGTCACAGGTTGTTGGCGTAAGGCTTTGTCTACACAGGGCCGGTTTACTGTCGGCTTTTTACAATCCACAAAAACCCGACTGTAAATCATCCCCCGTTGACCGCAGTAGAAAATCCCAGCTGTAGTTGACACGGCACAGACTTTGAGGTCAGATTCTAAATCCCAAAAATTTAGAATATGTTCTAGAATCTGCCATATTTCCCTTGAAACCAGCGGATTATAGTACTGGTCACTTGAATGGGATCCCTGAAATCCACTGCGAAAACCAGAACAAAAAAAGTGTAAAATACTGGTCAGATTCTGGCGAGTATTTGTCCTCTGCCGTGTGTTGCCTCAGGGGTGTGGGTTTCTGCAAATGTCACTTTGCTGCTAGGTCCAGCTACTACCTGGTTTTGCCCAGTAGTCGTTTCTGTTCAAACAGAACCTCCAATGCAGATGAGAACTTCCCCAAAAAATCCTGTATTTGTCTGTTTGAAAAATGATTTGGGGAGGGGGGATGGCGCCGCATGCAGCGCTCGATTTTGCTAGATGTGCGTCCGTTATAAATGCTGATATATGGAAAGCCTGACCCTGGCTCACATGTCCATTGGGGGGTTCTGTTCAGAACCTCAGTCCAATGTTCCATTGGGAATGGTGGATAAAGTGCCGGAAACTAGCTTGTTTCAGTCTAAATAAAGGACGTCTCAGCAGAAACTAAATGGACCCATTGTAATCAGTAGGATCTGTCTGGTGCCATTAGAGTCCATCATGAAACTGATTCCTTGGTGTCCGTCTTCACCTATAACAGAACCTCCAACTTGGATGTTAACCGATCCTTGCTATTAAGTAGTCCCCATCCGCTGCAGTCTGGATGCGTTATGGTATAACCTGCTTCCAGTACCAGCAACTTTCAAGGTACATGGAACAGAACGGTCACATGTCGGCCACTTCCAACCTGACAGGTTTTCTTTAGTAAAATCCAAGACTCCATAGATGTTTGCTAAGGCTTTCTATATATAGGTAGTATTAGGCTATGTTCACAAGGCTTAATTGCGGGACGTATTTCGCCCCGCAATTACGCCATGTGGACGGGGGCTGGCAGCTCGCCGGCTCCATACACATGCATTATCCACAGCACAGATACGCCGTGAATAAGTAGCATGTCACTTTCTCCCTCCTCGCCGTATTGTGCGAGCGGGGAGGAGAGATGGAATCCATAGTTCTCTATGAGAGCTGTGGATTACCGTAATGACCGGGACTGATTTCAGCCCGTAATTCGCACAGAACGGCGTTAATTACGGGCTGAAATACGTCCCAAAAATAAGCCGTGTGAACATGGCCTTAAGCTCTGATTTGGATGCAGGTTAGTCTTGTTTCCATGGTGCTGCCAAAGCAGGATCCGACTGGGATCTGCTCAAGAAATGGATGTGTCCTCCTCTCCCCCATGCACCGCAGATTTGAAATCTGTAGTGTGGAAAATCCGCACTGACTGGCTATTTAGCGGAATGGAAATCTGATTATATGGGGAAAGCCAATGCAAAATCCTGCATTTCATTCCTAGTTCAAATCTGTCATGTGAACATGCTCCTATAGCAGTCTACCACTATAGCTTGCGATCTCAAGTGGGGGTCAACATGAGAAATCTAGGCTGCTGTATTCTCCCTGGGCCATAGGGACTGCAATGTGTTCAATCTTATAGGTGAAGGGGCACTCATCATAGCAACAGCTTTTTTTTTTTTTTTCCCCCAGCTCCTAGGAAGTGATCCCAAATCCCTCAATATGGTGCAGACTGTGGCTGTCCTGAGGGATGACCTTTCAGAAACTTGGCACATGTGTCTGAAACCTTTTCCATATATTGTAAGATCCTAGTTGTAAGGAGCCGGTGATCTTATTAATTGCATACGATTGTGCAAGATCACGGCTTTCATTTTGTGCCAGAGAGATTAGCGCTTTACACTTCTGGTATCTACCGGAGCTTGAACTGCATTTCTGTTGTGTAATTAAGTGAAGAATCTGCTGAAGCTGCCGATGACCTGTACCTAGGGGGACCTCATGCTCTTGACTGTCTAGATCAGGGGTGTCAAACTGCAGCCCTCCAGCTGTTGGGAAACTACAACTCCCATCATGCCCACTGTTATAGATTATATAAATGCATCATGGGAGTTGTAGTTTCCCAACAGCTGGAGAGCCGCACTTTTTGACACGTGTGGTCTAGATCTTCTCTGCGTTTTGCTATTGGAATAGCTGTGCTCTGTGTACACCATTCCCTCTGGTGTGTGAACCATTGTGAGCTGTGATGTTGGGGTATAGACCTAGGATGGACTGATCTCTAGCTCTGCAAATCTGATAGAAATCTATATAACCTCTATATTCTTTCCTCCTAGTCTCACACAGCCAGATAACCCGTCTGTACAGCCGCTTCACCAGCCTCGATAAGGGAGAGAACGGAACGTTAAGGCAAGTCATTAAAACTTCTTACATGGAACATCATTTTTGACGTATGGTGAACACTAAAATAAAATGGACTGAAATACAAAATTAAAAAATAGAACTTTTTTTAAAGTATGAAAACTTGGTATTGCCAGAATCCTACTGACCTGCAGAATACAGAACACCTTTTTTATACCAAAGAGTGAATGCCATAAAAAGGAACCCTGCAAGAAAAACAAGCCCTCATATGCCTATATACATATAGGAAAAAACTAAAGTTCTGGAAGGTTCTTGGATGGTGGGGAAGAAAAACAAAAAGCAGAAATCTGAAGATAGTTGCCATTAAAGGGTTAATGTGTCTAAACATCCATAGAATAACTCTCCGGTTGCATCATTGTGTAGATTGTGCTCCTTATCTAATACTGATCCGGCATTGCAGCCTGTGATGTAATCCCTTTACAGTAGAGACTAGAGGACTTGTAGTTGAGTCGGTAGATTCAGCGGTGGCTCTGCTCTATGGTCGGTTCAGGCAGGTCCAGTCTCCTGCACATTTTCTGTGGCAGGAACGCAGAATGAAATGTACACTGACTGGTGCGGATTGATCATGGGGTAAAATCTGCACCACTTGTGTGTACTGGATTCTGCTGTGGCTTGGATGTACTCTTCTGATGCCTTCTGTCTTGTTACTGAGCAGGCTACAGCCTTAACTGTCGGGCTATGTCTCCACAGCAAAGTTAAACTACCGTCGGAAATCCAACAGTATTTTCAGTTTGCCGCACCGTGGCCATTAATGGCACAAAGGGTTAGGTGATGTCTTAATGCCACATGAACAATGAGCAGAGAACTGGCATGTAACCCAAAGATCAAGGGAAAATGACCATGAGTGGATGGTGGTAAAAGAAGGGCTGGCATCCATAAGTGGTGTGTTGAGGCAGTGGATGTACTGGCAGTAAAGGGGTTAAACAGGGCATTCTTCTCAGCCTTTCTCCCTGCCCTCCAGATGTAACTCCGTTATGGTGGTGACCATGAATTGCTTTCCTCCAACTTAATTGCTTGTCGTAATGGATTGACCTTTAATTAAGGCTTGCAGTTATGTAAGGCATGTCATTATCTTGTTGTTCTGCAGCCGTTCAGTCATGTTTTAACTCTATAAAAGTGGTGCGGCACATGATATGGCGGTTTTATTGCTGTTTTTAATGTATTTTTAAACTTTAGTTACGCTTGTAAGTTTTTTTTTTTTTTTTTTTTTTTTTTTTTTTATGGGTTTAATGTGGCTTTCTTCCAATAAAACAATGCTACAACAGTCAACCTGTTCGGCATTGCAACTCCCAGTTCACACCACAACCCATGGGCACATGTGGAGCAGTCCTTGGGGAAAGGTGGACACGTCTTTCTAAGCTCGAGCAAGCTCTCATTAAAATGCTAGATTATACAGTGATCCTTCGAGTTACGCTGGCCTCAGGATACAATACTTTCAACAGACAATGGTCTTTCACATAGTGTGAGGAGTCTGACTTCACCATGCAATGCCTGACACAACTGACCTGCAGCTCATGATCAGTTTACTTGAAAAACATCTTGGTGACGTGCATACTGTGACTGCCAGTCTAGTAGCGCCTCTACGGTGCAGTGCGGTGCTACATGTCCTGTACTGTCTTCATGCATTAGGGTGCAGCGGTTGGTGGTCTGTAACACCTCGTACAGTGCGGTGCTAAGTCTGACTGCTCTTACATGCATTAGTGAGGTGCATACAGTGATTGGTGTCTAGTAGCACCCTCTCTACAGCACAGTGTGGTACTACATGTCCTGTACTGCTCTTACTTGCATGTGTGAGGTGCATTGAGTGATTGTTGGTATTGTATCAGCCCTCGTTCAGTGCGGTGCTACATGTCCTGTACTGCTCTTACATGCATTAGTGAGGTGCATACAGTGATTGGTGGTCTAGTAACACCCCTCTACAGCACAGTTGGGTCTACATGTCCGTACTGCTCTTACTTGCATTAGTGAGGTGCATGCAGTGATTGGTGGTCTAGTAACACCCCTCATACAGTGCGGTGCTACATGTCCTGTACTGCTCTTACATGCATTAGTGAGGTGCATACCGTGATTGGTGGTCTAGTAGCGCCTCTCTACAGCACAGTGTGGTACTACATGTCCTGTACTGCTCTTATTTGCATTAGTGAGGTGCACACAGTGATTGGTGGTCTAGTAGCGCCTCTATACTGTACATGTACTGTACTTACATGTTCCAGATGAGCGGCTCCTTTTGGCACTAGGTGAGGGCCCCATTTTCTATTTTTCTGGTACTTTGTGTATAAAGTGCATGACCCAAAGAAGCTCCTGTCCTCAACATAGAAAGTGAGCGCTCTCTGTTCTATGGAAGGACCTGCTTTATCTGGCTTGGTATCTGCTTCATTTTCTTTAATCTTCATTATCTTGGTGACCTTTTAAGGCTTCAAAAATCAATTCCCCATTTATAATACTTGTGGTTCTACAACATTGGTTTCTAGATGACAGTTGTATGTGAAAAAGCACTGTATACAGATTTGTCTCATATCCTTAGGCTAACATTAAAAAAAGATCTGTGCAAAGCCCTCCACCACCACCAAGATGGCTTCCTCATCGGGTTTCTACCTGGAACACACCCATTTCTTACACACTACTTGAAGCTCTGTTCTTGGCTTAAATGAATAGTGCAACTTAAAGGGGTTAACACTGTCACAACCATGTCTGCTACTATTCTGGCCCCACCAGGTCACTTGACCATAACTGGCTGCATAGTCACATGAGCAATATACATGTCGCTGCAGGGGGACTGCCCAAGGACATCAGTGCTCTAACCAGTTAACCTACCTGACCACCACTTTATAGAGGTTTGTGGAAGTCGGACAACACAATAGAAGAGGTCTTCTCACCATGCAGTTTGATGGCCTATTGTTAGGGTATGCCATGTAAGTGATATAGGTGTATATACCACTTCTGGAACCCACACCTGTTTTCGGAATAGGCACCCAAACATCTCTGCTTGGAATGGAGAGCTGGTCACACATGTGCACTACTCTCCATTCTGTTCTACGGGAGTTCCGAGTGAAGCCATACACAGTGCTCCCCTGTATTGGGAACTACTATAGAGCAGGAGGAAGATTTGCGTGACCGGCTCTCCATTCTGGGGTGAGACTTTCAGGGGCCAGTTCCTGAGATAGGTGCGATATCGGAGGAGGACCCAGACTTATTGCATTTTGATGGCCTATCCATTTACCATTAAAATGCATGGTGGGAACACTCGGTGTAAAATTGCTATGGACTTGCACAGGCAGCATCCACTGTAACTTTCGGTACCGGGCTGGTAGACAAGACTTTACAAGTAGCATGCAACTGGAGGAGCAAACTTTGAAAATTGACAAGAGGTTGATCTGGGTTTAGTGCCAGTATGGAACACCTTAATGTAGCAGGGGGACATACAGAGGTCACAGCAGAGTTTCACTTCTAGCATAAGCCTGAGAACAGGTTTGGGTCTTGGTGAGTCTGGGTATGTAGAAGTAGCTTTAGTTTCACATGCCAGCCAATTAAAGAAATTGTTCATTATTTTTTTAATTTTTTTTACTATACGAACCGGCTGGGTTTGCAAGATCACTCTCTAAATTGCTGTAGGTGAGATGTCCTTTGAGGGTCTTCGGGAAACCACCCCTCAAAGACCTCTCAGGATTTGGTTGGTAGAAAAAGCAGCTCTACAAGTTAAAGGTGTGCTCCACAAAGCCACTTCCTGTAGCTGTGACAGAACAAGGAAGGTGCTGCTTGTAGCACGCCTCGCCATTCATTTCTGGGAGTTTTGAATTCACCCGGGCACACTTGTGACTTGCCAATTTGGAGTATAGCAAAGCAAGTTAAGTAAAGCCATCTCCAGCTGAGTATAGTGTACTGTCTAGAATAAAAAATTCTCACTGAAAAATTAGATGTAAAGCTTTAACCTTTAATAGTCTAGTAAAATATGGCCTAACAATCTAACAGATCAAAAAGGCTTACACTAAACAGAATTAAATACAAAGGTGTGAGGGCCAAAATAACCCTATGATGGGGGCCCCTGTCTATCAGGGAGCACCAGGGTGTAAGAGTCAAGGTTCCAGGTGGGGCTGTCCTTATTGGGATGATTTCGCCATATTCTTTGATAGGCGGTCATTAGCATAGGTTGTAATCTGGTTACTTTGGGCCGCTACACCTTTTGAGGTTTGTATTTAATTTTTCTGTTTACTGTAAACCTTGTTTCTTTTTGATCTGATGGATTATTGTTAAGTCCATTTTTTACCGAACTATTAAAGTTAAGTTTTACGTCTATACTCGAAACTCCCATAGAGATGAATGAGGAGGCCGGCCACAAGCACCACCTTATTCTTCCACAGCCAACCTGTTAGAGGCATGTTCCCATGGAGCCACTTCCTGCTCTTATGGCTACCAATAAAACTGAGTGGGGTTTGTTTTTAAGACTCTAAATTTTCAGTTCTGTCTGTCCTAACTGGTTTTGGATAGAATTTTCCTTACACAGGTTTGTGTGATTGTTCGAGTAAGTGCACACGGTGTTTTCAGTCTAAAAAAAAAAAAACAGATTGAAAAGTGTCACGTAAAATGTACCTGAAGGGGCCGTTCATACAGCACAGTACAAATACCGGTCGGAAATCCTGACCGGTATTTGTTCTCTTTAGGGGCCATGTACACGGCCGCATGGGGACGGCTTTTGTTTGCTTATTTAGCCCTCCCCCTTCGCACCCACATGTTCAAGTTCCGCCCGAAAACCGGGCGGAAGAATGAACATGTTCAATGTTTTTGATGTGTGGTTTACGTTGTTAGATGCGTGTCTGGGTCCGAAACACACATCTAAAAAACGCTGTTAACAGCCCCTTATTATAGTCTGATGGGCACCTAGAGCCTCCCAAATTATTACAACTCCTAGCATACCTGTTACACTCTGTAGATTGACAGCTGCTGGGGACCTAGTGCTCCTTCAGCCATAGCACAACATTTCCAATACAGCGACTACTGCACCTGCAATTTACTAGAGGTAGGTTGGTGTCCTACTAGCCTGGCTGGATGGTAGACCACGTGAAGTCAGTCTGGGCCCCTGGTTGCGTGCTTCTCCCGTCCTAACACTTATCTTGTTTATCTCCCTGGTCTTTTTATTAAACTATTTGTCTTTCTTGGACGTGAAGTGAGAGTGAACTTTGCACTGCTGTCTATAATAAAAGTAAAAGTTACATAATAACCACATTGTTGCGGCACTATACAATCACCCTAACTAGGAGGAGGGGGGGGGGGGGGAAGGCTCTACCTCCAGAGCCTGCGGTCAGTTATAGACTTGATTGTACTAGGACAGGCATCCTCAAACTGCGGCCCTCCAGCTGTTGGAAAAACTACAACTCCCATCATGCATTTATATTATCTAGAACAGCGGGAATGATGGGAGTTGTAGTTTCCCAACAACTGGAGGGCCTCCGTTTGAGGATGCCTGTACTGGGACATGAATAAGGACACCGAATTTAGGATTTTCTGGGCGAGTCCAACTCTGCTTTGTAGTAATGCACAGATGTCCAAGCTGGGAACCGATCACACAGGTCATGTCATAGAGCAGGAGGAGATGAGCAGATTGATGTATGGTTTTGTGGGGAAAGTTTCCTAAAACTTGTATAAATCTAAATCTCTGCAGTCTTATCGGTGACAGCCTTCCTTGTATGGGTGTGCATACAGAGATGGCTGTCAATCAATGACCCACTGGACTCCTTAACCCAGAAGAAGCAGGGATTTAAAGGCATAAAATGCGAGTACCACTAAATCTTTCCCAACAGTATAGTCTATCAATCTGCTCCGCAGGAGGCTCTGTCACATGCTGCCAGAAGATGACAGTCCCTAGAAACGCCGCTGTATGACAACTAATGACATGGCCGCTGTTCCACATGTGCAGCTCTCTGAGAAAATTCTTCACACTTTCACAGCCCATAAAAGGGGGTATCCTTTAAACTGCAGC
>JAODAL010027046.1:0-55623 GCA_025379985.1 Phyllomedusa bahiana | reverse complement strand
ATTTGAGCTGCATCACCTAACCACTGAGCCACGTGCTGCATCACCTAACCACTGACCAAGGCTGCACAACTAACCACTGGCCACCACCGAGCACACTAACCACGGCCACCAACTGCATCACCTAACCACTGATCCACATTTCTGCATCACACTAACCACTGAGCCACAGTGCTGCATCACACTAACCACTGAGCCACTGTGCTGCAACCACACTGCAGCACACTAACCACTGAGCCACTGTGGGCTGTCTTCTGTGGTGCAGGACAGGACAGGTCCTCCAGGGTGAGAGACACTCTTTGTAACCGCTCTCCATTCTGACCTAATCATGAGGATCCACTGATGACTCTGTCTATTTAGAATTTAGGGTGTATGAAATCCCTTTCAGACCCATGTAATTTTTGTGGCCTGTGAGAGCTTACACACAGCGGGCAGGGATGGACACGGGCACAGAAGGACCGGCTCTCCACTGTTCCTGTGTAATGTGCACTCTTGTTTCTTTATAAAAACTGAACATTTTAGTGTATTTTACTTTTAATAAACTTTGCACGACAGGCGCTCTCTTAGAAATATGTTATAACAGTCTATTTAGGGCCTGCAGCCCAACTCAACAGTCTCCCTTCAGCTGCACGTCTGTAGGACAGGGGTCTCTCCATCCTCCTGGGTCTTTCTTTGGTTTCCCGGTTTCCTTTCGGTACTTTTTACCAGGCCTCCTCACTGTCAGTATTTCTCAGGTCCTGGATCTTACCGTACTCTCTCCCTTTGACACATCTGCTCTCTGCTGCATCCAACTGCCACTAACTGACTTTCTGTTGCTCCCTGAGTTCTTGTCAGTACTGCTTGCTCTTTCAGTGTACCTGCGCCATCTACTGACTGGAGGGTGAACTGCAGGCCCCCTCTGTCCACCAAGAGGACACAGCTAGCGCTTGTCAGAAGCGGCAGAACCAACACAGGGCGCCATCTTGGATTCGAAGCTCTGGCACGCACCTCCACACTGCGCTGCTCAGCAACTCACAGGTGGTGGCATAGCTCTGACGGCCCTACCTGGGCACCCTAGTCACCTTCCAAGCCCTCCAACAGCCTTGGAGGGCAACCATAATGCTAAAATGGCCCTTGATGAAAATGAATTTGACACCCCGGTCTAGAATTTACACACAGAATTATCGAAAGTCCCAATCTGAAAATGTTGAATACAAAATGCCTATATGTATAACAGCACAGTGTATGTAAAAATACAGGCTCGATGAGCATCAAGTCCTCTGCTTACATAAATGTAAAAATTAAGAAAAAAACATTTTATAAAACTTATATAGCGGGAGATTAGAGAGGTGAATAAGTGGCTCAAAAATTGGTGCAGGAAAGAGCGATTTGTTTGTCTGGAGTAGTGATCTGACCTCTGCCTTGGCTACAGATCTATGCTAGGGATGGGCTGCACCTAAATGGGGAAGGTGCAGCTGTATTGGGGGACAAAATGGCCCGGAAGTTGGAGAAATATTTAAACTAGGGGACTGGGGGGGAGAGGGTAACTACACATATAGCTTGCAAGATAGTGAAGATAGAGAGCTGGAATTAGGAATAAAACAGGGGGTGGAGTGGAGGGGAGGGGGTGTATGCAATAGATTAAAAATATTCAGGGAGAAAGGGATAAAAACTGAAAAATCTATAAATTGCAGCCGACCAATGCCAGGGTCTGACCAACAAAATAATGAATAAAAGTATTAATAGTGAAGAAAAAATATGACATAGTGGGGAAAAACTGAGACATGGCTGGACGAGCAACTACGACTGGGCGGTTAATTGCAGGGTTACAGGGTTTTTTAGAAAGGATCGTAAAGACGGAAAAAGGGGGAGGTGTCTGTCTCTATGTAAAATCCTGTCTGAAGCCAACACTGCGGGAAAGATATTAGGTACAGATAAAAGAACATGTGGAATCATTATGGGTAAATATACATGAGGGTAACAATAACAATATAATACTAATAGGGGTCTGCTATAGGCCCCCAAATATAACAGAACCCATGGAAGATGTGAGGTTATTATTATGGGCGACTTTAACTATCCAGACATCAATTGGGAATCTGAAACGTGTAGCTCTCATAAAGGAAACAGGTTTTTGTCAATAACTAAAGATAATTACCTTTGCAAATGGTGCAGGAACCCAAATAGAGGAAAGGCCCTTCTAGACTTAATATTGACTAATAGACCTGACAGAGTCACTAAGGTTCAGGTTGAGGGGCACCTAGGGAATAGTGACCATAATATAATACATTTCCGTTTATCCTTCAATAGAATTTTTTGTCAAGGAGCCACAAAAACACTGAATTTTAGGAAGGCTATTTTATTCTGCTTAGGGAGGCCCCTAAACCGTATTGACTGGGACAATGTGTTTAAATTGGTAGAACAAATAATAAATCTGATATTTTTAAAAACATCCTAGGCTACCACTGTGAGAGGTACATACCTTATGGTAATAAAAAAAATTAGAAACCGGACACACCCCAGGTGGATCAACAGGGATGTAAAAGAGGCAATAAAAAACAAAAAGAACGCGTTTCACCTACTAAAACAGGAGGGCAGTGAAGAGGCACTAAGAAGCTATAGGGAAAAAAATAACATGTGTAAAATAAAGATAAAGGAAGCAAAGCTGGAGACATAAAGACGTATTGCCATAGAAAGTAAAACTAACCCCAAATTTTTTTTTAACTATATAAATAGTAAAAAGATTAAAACAGAAAATGTTGGCCCTTTGAAAAAATACTGAGGGAGGTAGTAGAGGGCGATGAGAAAAAAGCAAACGTATTAAACACTTTTTTCTCCACTGTATTTACCGAGGAGGATTTAGCTTCCTGTTGAACAGAGGGATGGTAAACACGCACACCACTGCCAGCAGCACACTACTGCAAAAAAGGGTTTAAAACATTACGTGGAAATCCCTAAAGAAGCTTTTTTGCTATCTATCATAAAATGAAAAACCTTTGAGGGCTCTCGGTTCACATATTTATATGGTGGTGTATGTGGTCTCCATATGGTGTTGTAGGTTATACCTGAGCTGGTGTCTGACCACTATGTGGTCTCTATATGGTGGTGTTGTAGGTTATACCTGAGCTGGTGTTGGCCCACTATGCGGCCCCTTTGGGGTTTTTAAGGTTTACCGGTGGTGAGCCCCTCTTTTGGTCTTATGTGGTGGGGTTGTGGTTATACCTGAGTTGTGTCGACCTCTATGTGGTTTTTTGGGCAGTGTTGTAGGTTTTAATTGAGCGCTGTCTGCCTCTATGTGGTTTATATGGTGGGTTGTAGGTTTCCCCTGAGCGGTGTTTGCCCCTCTATGTGGTTCTATATGGGGGGGGTTTTTAGGTTAACCCGAGCTGGTTTTTCTGACCTCTATGTGGTCTCATATGGAGTTTTGGGTTATCCTGAGCGGTGTTGCCTTATGTGAAAAAACTTTGGACTCTCGGTTTCATATTTTGATCACAAATGTTTAAGCCCCCCCGTTTCAACGTCCCGCTGGCAGTGGTTGGGTGTGTACATGTGTATTTATATATTTGGTCCCGCACCCCCTGCCGTGGAAACGGGTTTTGATATGTTTTTTCAAAAATGTTTTTTTGTGCAAAAATACATTTTTTGGGTTTTGTTTTGTTTTTTAACCATAGGGGGAGGAAGGGGGGGTGCCCCCAATTTGGTTTTCTGCCCCGCCCACCTCACGGCTTATAAAAAGTGCAGTTGGGGTTTGGGTGTTTTATTTTTTTTTCTTGTATTTTGGAGGTCAGTTACCCAGTGAGAGGCCTGGAATTGGTTTTTGGAGGAAAAAAGAAGTTAGGATGCCCGTCTGAGATCACGTTAAAAAGTCGTGGGCAGCTTAAACTTTGTGATCAAAATATGTGAACGAGTCTAAAAGTTTTTTTATGTTGGGATAGATGAAAAAAATGCTTTTTTTGGGATTTCCACGTAATGTATTCCCCAATATTAAAAAAAAGGGTCAAAAAGTGACCGGGAAAAACTTTTGGCCAGTAAGTTTAAACCCCTCTGTTGTAGGTAAAATTTTGAAGGTTTTTTAAAGGATGCTATCCTGGAGTATCTCATGAAAATAAATGTATAACTGCTTTCCAGCACGGGTTTTATAAAGGGGACGGTCCTGCAGACTAATCTCTCAGGTTTTTATGGGAAGTCAGTGCTAGATGGGTCGGGGGGAGGCACTGGAGTCATTATCTAGATTTTTTAAAAACATTTGATACGGTGCCACATAAAAGGTTGGTAAAAAAAATGAGAATGCTTTGGCTGGGGGGGAAAAAGTGTGCAAGGGGGTAAGAATGGTCATGATAGAAAAAAAAAGGGTGATAATTAACGGTACTACTCAGATGGATCGCTGTTTTTGTGGGGTCCCCAAGGGTCGTATTGGGCCCAAAACCCCTTTAACTTTTCATTAAAATCTTACCAGGGATTACACAGTAGAATATGATCTTTGCAGACGTATAATCTGTTTAAGTAACAAAAACAAAGGGATAATGTGTTTTATTTTCAAAGGGTCTGGTTTAAAGTTGGAGGCCTGGGCGGGAAATGGAGATGAGGTTTAACAAGATAAATGCAAGGTTATGCACTGGGGAAGAGAATCCATTACTGACTACATGTTAAAGGGAAAAAAAGGCTGGGTAAAGTGGGGGGGAAAGGACTTGGGAATCCTGGTGGCAGTAAACTTAATTGTAGCAGCAGTGTCGCGCGCTGCCAAGGCAAAATAGGATCATGGGGGGCTTTTAAAAGGGGCTAGAGGCACAGATGAGAACATTTTTCTCCCATTATACAAGTCACTGGTTAGACCCACATGGAATTTTGGGTTACAGTTTTGGGCACCAGTGCCAGGAAAGATTTTGTAGAGCTTAAAAACAGGTACAAAGGCGGGCAACAAAAAAAATAAAAGGCTGGGGGGGGACTACAGTAACCAGAAAGATTGGCAAGTTAGGGTTATTTTTTTTTAGAGAAAAGACGGTTTGGGGGGCATAATAAATTGTTTAAATAATCAAGGTAATATAGAGATCTCCCCCAAGATTTATTTATAAAGGACTGTTCTGAACAAGGGGGCGTCCTGCGTCTTGAGGAAAAAAGTTTCTACAAAAAACATAGAAAGGGTTTCTTTATGTAAGAGAGTGAGACTATGGAATTCTCGCCCAGGGCTTGTCATGGTGAATCAATAAGGGAGTTCAAAAAGGGGGTTTTGGGATGCTTTCTGGAGCGAAATTTATATAACAAGTTAAGTGCCCCAGGATTCAGGAGGGGGGTCATTGATCCAGGGATTTTTTTGATTGCCAGTTTGGAGCGGGAAGGAATTTTTCCCTAAATGGGAAAATTGGCTTCTACCTCTTGGGGTTTTTTTGCCTTCCTCTGGATCAAACCCTTAGAAACAGGGAATGGATGGAGTTGTCTTTTTTGGTCTTCAATTTTGAAACTTTGAAATATTTGCTTTAAAAAAAATGACCCATTTCCATGGTTCGGACCCCCTTTGGACTCAAAAAGCCATTTTGTTTGAGCTGTATGTGGTGGACGCTTTTTGCCCCCTGAAAATATAGAAGTCTTTGATTAGTTTTAGGTTTAAAGGTCTTTTGGGGTCTAAAAAAATTTTGGTTTGGGTTGAGGGTTAAATTTTAAAAGAGGGGTCTGGTCTGAGGCCTGAAATTTATTTATGGGGCTGATCTAGGGTGTGAAGTCATTTAAATGTCTGGTCGGGGATCTGAAATAATTTAGGGTCCGGCTGTTTGCTCTTGCCCCTTGCCCCTTTTAATCTGTCTATTTTCTCTGATAGCAAAAATGGGGCCTGAAAGGTGTAAATTTCATCAGGCAGCCCAATTTAAGTGTGTAGAAACCGGTGCAGAAAAATATGATCTTATTATCCTTTCGAGTATTGTTCTTTGTTTGCTTGGTTCGTCTAATGTTACTCCTTGTCCCAAAAGGGAAAAATGAGCGATCATTATGTCATTACCTGTATTTTTAATGGATTAAAGGGAGTAAAGTGGTTAATTGCCTGGCCTTAAGGAGTTTTACGCTTTAAATATCTCGTTTAGAAAGACAATATTTTAAATTTAATTAAAAAAAAATAATTATAAAAAAAAGCCTTAAATTCTAAAACAAATAGATTTTCAGGAATATTGGGTTTTTAAAAATTGGGGTTTTCAAAATTTTGGGATTTGGTCTGGGTTAAAGTAATTTGGGTCTGGTTTTAGGGTCTAGAAATTAATTTGGGATCTGGTCGGGTTAGAAGTAATTTGGGATTGGTTTGGGTTAGAAGTAATTTGGGATTGGTTGGGTCTGAAATAATTTTTGGGTTGGTTAGGGTTTTTGAAGTAATTTTTGGGTTGGTCTTGGTCTAGAAGTAATTTAGGGATTGGTTTTAGGTTGAAATAACTTAGGGATCTGGTCTAGGGTCTAGAAAACTTGGGTATGGTTCTGGGGTTAGAAATGTTTTAGGGATTGGTTAGGGTCTAGAAATGATTTTGGGGTTGGTCTGGGTCTGAAAAAAACTTAGGGATTGGTTGGGGTTAGAAATTTTTTAGGGATTGGTCTGGGGCTGAAGTCATTTAGGGGTTTGGTTAGGGTTAGAAGTAAATTTTGAGTTTGGTCTAGGGTCTAGAAGTAATTTAGGGGTCTGGTGAGGGGTCTAGAAGTTTTTTTGGGTTCTGGTCCGGGGTCTAGAAGTAATTTAGGGATCTGGTCTGGGGTCTAGAAGTCATTTAGGGATCTGGTCTAGAGTCTAGAAGTAATTTAGGGATCTGGTCTAGGGTCTATAAGTCATTTAGGGATCTGGTCTGGGGTCTAGAAATAACTTAGGGATCTGGTCTAGGGTCTATAAATAACTTAGGGATCTGGTCTAGGGTCTAGAAGTAATTTAGGGATCAGTTAGTTAAAAATAATTTAGGGATTGGTTGGGGTTTCTAGAAGAAATTTAAAGGGATTGGTCTGGGGTCTAGAAGTAATTTGGGGATCTGGTCTGGGGTTAGAAGAAATTTTAGGGTTGGTTAGGGTTTCTAGAAGTAATTTAGGGTTTGGCTGGGTCTGAAGTAATTTAGGGATCTGGTCTGGGTCTAAAAGTAATTGGTATTGTCTAGGTTGAAAAAAACTTAGGGATTGGTCTGGGTTAAAAGTAATTTAGGGATCTGGTTGGGGTCGAAGAATTTAGGGATCTGGTCTGGGGTTAAAAGAAATTTAGGGTTTGGGGTCTGGGGTTAGAAGTCATTTGGGTTGGTCTAGAGTTGGAAATTTAGGGATCTGGTCTTGGGTCTAGAATTAATTTAGGGATCTGGTCTGGGGTCTAGAAGTAATTTAGGGATCTGGTCTAGGGTCTAGAAGTAATTTAGGGATCTGGTCTAGGGTCTAGAAGTAATTTAGGGATCTGGTCTGGGGTCTAGAAATAACTTAGGGATCTGGTCTAGGGTCTATAAATAACTTAGGGATCTGGTCTAGGGTCTAGAAGTAATTTAGGGATCTAGTCTAGAGTCTATAAAAAACTTAGGGATCTGGTCTAGGGTCTAGAAGTAATTTAGGGATCTGGTCTAGGGTCTAGAAGTAATTTAGGGATCTGGTCTAGGGTCTAGAAGTAATTTAGGGATCTGGTCTTGGGTCTAGAAGTAATTTAGGGATCTGGTCTGGGGTCTGAATTATTTTAGGGATCTGGTCTAGGGTCTAGAAGTCATTTAGGGATCTGGTCTAGGGTCTAAAAATAATTTAGGGATCTGGTCTGGGGTCTAGAAGTAATTTAGGGATCTGGTCTAGGGTCTAAAATTAAATCGGAGGTCTGGTCTGTATTTAAACAGGGGTCTGAATGTATTTGTACTGCTATATGGATCTAGGAGAGCTGCAGAAGTGAGGAGCCAAAATGACTTGGCTGCAAATTCTGCGATCATTAGGTTAAGTTGTCTCATCAAGATGGAGAAGTAGATGTATATTCAGGGCCGAGCCTAAAATAATTTTTGTCATGAGATTAAATTAATCTAACTATGGTGCTGAAGCTGCAGTAAGCCAAACGATGAGCTGCATGGAATTCTGGGATCTAGTTCGTGGCTTGAAACAGATTTAGGGGTCTGGGGTCTGAATTGAAGGATCTCACCTTGGTTTGTAATTTATTTTTGTGTCTGGAGTCTGATTTATTTTAGGGATCTGGTCTGTACTCTGCATTTAATTATGAGTCTGGGGTCTGGATTAATTGAAGGATCATATTTGGTAGTTTGGGGTCTGAATGATTTTAAGAATCTTGTCTGGGGTCTGAATTATTTTAGAGATCTGGTCTGGGGTCTGAATTATTTTAGGGATCTGATCTGGGGTCTGAATTATTTTAGGGATCTGGTCTGGGGTCTGAATTAGTTTGGGGATCTGGTCTGGGGTCTGAATTATTTTAGGGATCTGGTCTGGGGTCTGAATTATTTTAGGGATCTGGTCTGGGGTCTGAATTATTTTAGGGATCTGGTCTGGGGTCTGAATTATTTTAGGGATCTGGTCTGGGGTCTGAATTACTTTAGGGACCTGGTCTGGGGTCTGAATTTATGGTCTGGGGTCTGAATTAGTTTAGGGATCTTGTCTGTGGTATAATTTGCTTTAGGGATCTGGTCTGGGATCTGAATTATTTTAGGGATCTGGTCTGGGGTCTGAATTATTTTAGGGATCTGATCTGGGGTCTGAATTATTTTAGGGATCTGGTCTGGGGTCTGTATTATTTTAGGGATCTGGTCTGGGGTCTGATTACTTTAGGGAACCTGGTCTGGGGTCTGAAATTTAGGTCTGGGGTCGAATTAAGTTTATGGATCTTGTCTGGGGTATAATTTGCTTTAGGGATCTGGTCTGGGGTCTGAATTATTTTAGGGATCTGGTGGGGGGGGTCTGAATCATAATTTTAGAGATCTGGTCTGGGTTCTGAATTATTTTAGGGATCTGGTCTGGGGTCTGAATTATTTTAGGGGTCTGGTCTGGGGTCTGAATTATTTTAGGGGTCTGGTCTGGGGTCTGAATGATTTTAGGGATCTGGTCTGGGGTCTGAATTATTTTAGGGATCTGGTCTGGGGTCTGAATTACTTTAGGGACCTGGTCTGGGGTCTGAATTTATGGTGTCTGGGTCTGAATAGTTATAGGGTTACTAGGTCTGTGGTATACTTTGCTTTAGGGATCTGGTCTGGGATCTGAATTATTTTAGGGATCTGGTCTGGGGTCTGAATTATTTTAGGGATCTGATCTGGGGTCTGAATTATTTTTGGGATCTGGTCTGGGGTCTGAATTATTTTAGGGATCTGGTCTAGGGTCTGAATTACTTTAGGGACCTGGTCTGGGGTCTGAATTTATGGTCTGGGCTCTGAATTATTTTAGGGATCTTGAGGGGGTTTAAATTTGCTTTAGGGATTGGGTCTGGGGTGCCTGAATTATTTTAGGGATCTGGTCTGGGGTCTGAATTATTTTAGGAATCTGGTCTGGGGTCTGAATTATTTTAGAGATCTGGTCTGGGGTCTGAATTATTTTAGGGATCTGGCCTGGGGTCTGAATTATTTTAGGGATCTGGCCTGGGGTCTGGATTATTTTAGGGATCTGGTCTGGGGTCTGAATTATTTTAGGGATCTGGTCTGGGGTCTGAATTATTTTAGGGATCTGGTCTGTGGTCTGAATTATTTTAGGGATCTGGTCTGGGGTCTGAATTACTTTAGGGACCTGGTCTGGGGTCTGAATTTATGGTCTGGGGTCTGAATTAGTTTAGGGATCTTGTCTGGGGTATTATTTGCTTTAGGGATCTGGTCTGGGGTCTGAGTTTATTTTTAGGGATCTGGGCCTGGGTCTAGAAGTTTGTGGAACTTGGGTCTAGGGTCTAAATATCAAACTCGGAGGTTTGGTCTGTATTTAAACAGGGGTTGAAAATGTATTTTGTAATGCCATTATTGGATCTAGGTGTGACTGCAGAAGTGAGGAGCCAAAATGACTTGGCTGCAAATTCTGCGATCATTAGGTTAAGTTGTCTCATCAAGATGGAGAAGTAGATGTATATTCAGGGCCGAGCCTAAAATAATTTTTGTCATGAGATTAAATTAATCTAACTATGGTGCTGAAGCTGACATGCAGTAAGCCAGACGATGTGCTGCATGGAATTATGGGATCTTAGTGCGTGGCTTTCGAAAAATGATGTAGGGTCTGGGGTCTGAATTGAGGATCTCACCTTGGTTTGTAATTTATTTTGTGTTGGAGTCATGTTTTTTTTGGGATCTGTCTCGTACACTGCAGTTAATTTTGAGCTCTGGGGTCTGGATTAATTGAAGGATCATATTTGGTAGTCTGGGGTCTGAATGATTTTAAGGATCTTGTCTGGGGTCTGAATTATTTTAGGGATATGATTGGGGTTGAATATTGTAGGGTCTGGTCTGGGGTCTGAATTTATTTTGGGATTGGTCTGTGTCTGAATGATTGTAGGGACTGGTCTGTGTCTGAATTATTTTAGGGTCTGGTCTCTGGGGTCTGATCTGATTTATTTAGCCGACCTGGTCTGGGGTATCTGAATTTATGGTCTGGGGTCTGAATTAGTTTAGGGATCTTGTCTGGGGTATAATTTGCTTTAGGGATCTGGTCTGGGGTCTGAATTATTTTAGGGATCTGGACTGGGGTCTGAATTATTTTATGGATCTGGGCTGGGGTCTGAATTATTTTAGGGATCTGGTCTGGGGTCTGAATTATTTTAGGGATCTGGTCTGGGGTCTGAATTACTTTAGGGACCTGGTCTGGGGTCTGAATTTATGGTCTGGGGTCTGAATTAGTTTAGGGATCTTGTCTGGGGTATTATTTGCTTTAGGGATCTGGTTTGGGGTCTGAATTATTTTAGGTATCTAGTCTGGGGTCTGAATTATTTTAGAGATCTGGTCTGGGGTCTGAATTATTTTGGGATTTGGTCTGGGGTCTGAATTATTTTAGGGATCTGGTCTGGGGTCTGATTCTTTTTGGGATCAGGGTTTTTTCTTGTGGGTGCTGATTTATTTAGGGATCTAGTCTGGGGTCTAAATTATGTAGGGGTCTGGGGTCTGAATTATGGTTGGGGTCTGAATTAGTTTAGGGATCTGTCCTTTGGTTACATTTGCTTAGGGATTGGTCTGGGATCTGTATTATTTTAGGATATCTGGTCTGGGGGTCTGTATTATTTTTTGGGATCTGCTCTGGGGTCTGAATTATTTTAGGGATCTGGTCTGGGGTCTGAATTATTTTAGGATCTGGTCTGGGGTCTGAATTATTTTAGGGATCTGGTCTGGGGTCTGAATTACTTTAGGGACCTGGTCTGGGGTCTGAATTTATGGTCTGGGGTCTGAATTAGTTTAGGGATCTTGTCTGGGGTATAATTTGCTTTAGGGATCTGGTCTGGGGTCTGAATTATTTTAGGGATCTGGTCTGGGGTCTGAATTATTTTAGAGATCTGGTCTGGGGTCTGAATTATTTTAGGGATCTGGTCTGGGGTCTGAATTATTTTAGGGATCTGGTCTGGGGTCTGAATTATTTTAGGGATCTGGTCTGGGGTCTGAATTATTTTAGGGATCTGGTCTGGGGTCTGAATTACTTTAGGGACCTGGTCTGGGGTCTGAATTTATGGTCTGGGGTCTGAATTAGTTTAGGGATCTTGTCTGGGGTATAATTTGCTTTAGGGATCTGGTCTGGGGTCTGAATTATTTTAGGGATCTGGCCTGGGGTCTGAATTATTTTAGGGATCTGGTCTGGGATCTGAGTTATTTTAGGGACCTGGTCTGGGGTCTGAATTTATGGATCTGGGGTCTAAATTAGTTTAGGGATCTTGTCTGGGGTATAATTTGCTTTAGGGATCTGGTCTGGGGTCTGAATTATTTTAGGGATCTGGTCTGGGGTCTAAACTATGAGTCTGGAGTATGAGTTATTTTAACGACCTGGGATCTGAATTTATTTGGGAGTCTGGGGTCAAAATTATTTTAGGGATCTTTTCTGGGTGTGAATTTATTTATGAGGCTGGGGTCTAGATTAATTGAGGAATTATGTCTGGGGTTAAATTTTTGGGGTTGGGGTTTGGGATTATTTTGGGGATTTTTTCGGGGGGTCTGGGGGTTTTATGGTCGGGGTTAAAATTTTTTTTAGGGACTTGTAGGGGGGGTTGAATTTATTTGTGATTTGGGGGGTCTTTCGGGGGTTTGAATTTTTGGGGTCTGGGGTTAAATTATTTTAGAGTTTTGTCTGGCTTTGGGGATTACTTAAAGGGAAATCTTTTCCCGTGGTTAAATTTTTTAAAAGGATCTCGCGGGGGTCTGAAATTAAACTTTGGGATCGTGTCGGGGGTTTTAAAATTTTTTTTATGAGGTTTGGGGTCTGGAAAAAATGGGGAAATTTGTGTCGGGGGTGTAAATTTAAATTTTGGGAAATTAGGGTTCTAAATTATTTTAGAGTTCTTTTTGGGGTCGGGTTTAACTTTGGGGAAATTTTTGTTTTGGGGTTTAAATTTTAAATTTAAAGAGGCGGGGGTCGAGTTAAATTTGAGGAATTTTGTCGGGGTCTAAATTTATGAGTCTGATTTAACAATTATTTTTAGGGACTTTTGGGGGGGGTTCTAAATTTTTATTTGGGAGTCTGGGGTCGGGGTTTACTTTAAAGGGGTTTTTATCTTTTGAGCTGTTTGGGCTTTTCAGCAAAATTTTCTCAGTTTGAGTTTGAAACCCAGGGGGGGGGCCCTTCCCCTTTGTCAGAGGGTGTCCCCCTCCCCCCGGGAGGCGTGTTCCCCTCACGAAGAACTGTGACTTTCTTTTTGTATAAGTGGGGATGCAAAAGGGTTTTGTCGGGATTTTAACAGCTCTGTACCCCTCCTGCATGCTTTTATTTCTGCGCTTGAGGCTCCAAACACCAGCAAGCACCTGTCAAAGGGCTTTTTTTTTACACAAAAGGGGGACGCTGAAAGCCAACAGCTTAACTTCTAGTGGTGTTAAACCCAAAATTTTTTGAAATGCCCAACGGGCCCGGGAGCCCCTTTACTCAACTACAAGGACTTTTTAGGGGGGGTGGGGGGGCCCTTGTGCCCCCCGCGGCCGCAGGGGCCCCCGGTGCGGCGGCTGCAGCTCCCCGCGCCCCACCCCGCTCCCCGGCCCCATTTCCCCCTTACCCGTCCCCCCCGCCCCGGTGCGCTGCCCCTGCCGCCCCGGGCCGCCGGGCGCTTCCCCTGGGGCTTTTGGGGCGCGGCGCCCGTTCTTTGTTTTAAAAGGGGCCGCGCCCGAAAATTGGTAAATTGTCGGGCGCTGGTTCTATTTAAGCAGAAAAGCCCCCGCACTTCCTGCCAGCCCCGTTAGTGTGTTTAAAAAGGGGTTTTTGGGAGGGGCCTTAGGTCCGAAATTGCTCCCCTTGCCCACCCCGTCCCTCTCCCGCCGCCCTCCCTTTCCCTCCCTGCCCCCGGGACTTCCCCCTCTGGTTTAACGATTTTGTCCCAAAGCAGAAACCCCGGCCCCCCTCCGCAAGAAAAGTCACGCCCGGGGGAAAACCGACCTGGTAGCCTCACGCCGGAAAGTCCATCCCGTTTTTGCGGCGGGCCTCTGGTAAAAACCCGGGGGGCAAACTTGATTTTTTTCCCCTGGCGGGGCCTTAAAAAGTACATCGCTTGGGGGGGCCAGCGAACCCACCGAACCCGTTACATTTCGGAGGGCCCATGGTTTCCGCCGGGTACCCTTCCCGTATTTTTGGTTTGTCTCAACGGTTTGTCGCCTCAGGGGCCGGGAAAATCGCCCAAACCGCCCCATGATGCAGAACCAAGCACCCTCGTCTCCCAACCGCCTGCGCGGTAGCTGCCCCGCCGGCACCTTTTGCCCCCTTTACCTGGCCCTTCTTTTGAAAAACTGCCCCCCCCCCGTCACGTTTTTGATGGAGACCCCGGGAAATGCCTTTGGTTCATCATTTCCAGTGCTCCTCCCCCTTTGGAGATTTTTGGGGCACCACTTCCCACCGAGCGGGTAAGTGGCCTTTGTTTTTAGCCTCTTGCCCGGGGGAAGTCGGGCCTGGGCCACCCCTTTATGGGCCCGAGGTGACCCACAGACGGTGAAATCTACAAAATTCCTCCAGGGGTTCCGCCCCCGGCTTTGGGGAAACCCGGGGCCGCACCCCCTCCGGGGCGGGGGCCTTTGTCCTTCCTTCAGGGCGACCCAACTGGGGGTCACTACTCCGGGCGTTCCGCACCCTTGCCTTTTGAACGGGAAGTGGAAAATGAGGCCCGGTGGAAACCCTTCTGGAAAAGGTCTTTGGGGGCCATTTTTAAGGATAGCTCGTTGGGGGGAAATCCCCCGTCTATTTGGGTTTTAACAATTCATTGGCCCCCGAATAGAAAATTGGGTTTGGGGAAAGGGGAAAAAAAGGGGGCTCCGTTTTCCCAACAGGGGTCGCCCGCTCACCCCGGTTACCCCCTTTGGCCCCCGGGTCTTCCAATTTTCCCCCCTTTTAACCTCTGCCTAAGGTTCCGGAGGATGTATCCGTACGAATGGGAAGAGACCCCACCTGTCCCAGGAATAAACTGCAGTGCCCCGCCTGGGGACATTTATGCTTTTTAATGGGCGGTTTGGCCACTTTTTTGGGGGGACGGGCCCGGGTCCCGTCCGGGGAACTTGCGCACATTGGGGTTTTCCGGGGAGTGGCGCCCCTGGGGTTCTGGCAGCATCTCCCTTTCTGCCCTTTCCCCGTAGTCGGGGGAATTTCCCCGGACGAAACCTTCCGGCCACCCCCTTTTCCTTGATTGGGGGTCCGCGGGAAAATTTTTTGCCGGCTTGGTCCCCAAAAGTTTCGTCCCCCGGTGCCCCCTTTGCAGGAAAAACCCAAAGTCCGTCCCCTGTTAGTGGCAAATTCCCCTAAGGGTGTGTTTCGGTTCTGCACGGGGGCCCCCTTCTCTACGTTTGGGCGCCTACAAAAGGAAACTCTGAAGCTCTGGCCTGCCTCGCTCCGCCTCTGAGATTTTTCCGGGGCCTTTCCATGGTTGCAACAGCATGCCCGACCGGGGGACGGGGAACCCGGCAAAAAATTACCCCTTTGGGGCCCTGTGGGGCCCTCGCACTCCCTTCCGGGATCTCGTTTCCCCTTTTGGGCCCCGCCCCTTTTAAAACCTTCAAAACCTCTGTCGGGTTTCCCCGCCCCGTACGGGGACTGGGCCCGATTTTTTATTCCGAAAACGGGCCGAAAACTTCCCTCCGCACCGGCCGTTCGTTTGCCTCATTGCCCTCGCTACCTGGGAAATCCCCCCCGAGGAAGGTCTACCTTTTCTTTTTTCCGGAGACTAAGGCCATGCCCCGACTTTTCCCCAAGAAAAACCTCCGGAAGGGTTTCATACTTTAAGCCTCCCCCGCCGAGGGGCTGGATTTTTTTTTTTTGTAAAAAAAGAAAGACGGTTCTTGGGGACCATGTACGATTCCGGGGACTTAAAAAAAATTACTTTCAAGAATCGTACCCCCTGCCGCGATCTGGGAACTGTTCGATCGCTTGCGCGGGGGCAAGCTTTTTTCCATTGGACCTAAGGGGGCTATAAACCCATTCGTATTCGTGAAGGCGGACGAGTGGAAAACGCCTTTAATACAGAGTGGCCCCTTTTTAATACTCGTCATGCCATTTGGCCCCTCAAAGCTCCCCCCCCGGGGTTCCCGAAATTTGTTAATTTAAATCTTCCGAGGGCCTTTCCCTTTTGTCTGCGTGTTTTTTCTTCTTGGCGGGGAACTTAAAAATTCTCCCCCGGGCCCGGAGATCACCCCCCCACGTCCCCCCAGGTACTCAGACGTCTCCGTGACCACCGGCTATACGCTAAACTAGAGAAAAAGCCTCTTCGAACCCCACCCCCTTGCCCCTTTCCCGGGTTTCAACGTTTTGGATCAAAGGGCTCCAAAAGGACCCTTCAAAGTTGTCTGCGGTCCTACAATGGGCCCCGACCTGTGGGTCTCCGCTCCCCCCCCAAAGATTTTTGGGTTTTGCAAAAAATATTACAGACAATTATTCCCCTTTTTCCCCCGCACGTGGCCCCCCCCGGTGGCCCTCCGAAAAAAAAAAGGTCAAACCCCCCCAAAACCCTGGCCACCCGGGGGCTCAAAAGGTTTTTATGCCCCAAATCAGGGATTCGCTTTTGCACCGTGGGTGTCCCCGCCCCGGACCCCAACGCCCCTTTAAACCTCGAGGTAGACGCCTCCTCGGTAGGTGCAGGAGCGGGTTTCCCCAGAATCCCCCCCCCGGAAAAAACCAAATTTCTTGCGGGGTTTTCCCCCGGGGGCTTTCTCCCCCGCCGAAAAAACATTTCTATCGGAGATCGGGAATTTTTGGCAATTAAATTTTGGGCCCCGGAAGAATGGCGGCAACCCCTGGAGGGGGCTTGTCACCCCACCGATTATTACCCTCACAAGAATCTTCTTGCCTGCAGTCTGCCCAAAGGGCTGAATCCTTTGGCAGCTAAATGGTCACTCTTTTTCGCCAGATTTGATTTTCTTCTTCATTTTTGACCGGGGTTTTTCAAGAAAATTTAGAGCAGATGCCCTCTCTAGATCCCCTGACACGGTGGGGCTGGAGCCGCCCCGCAGCATATAAATTTTCCCCTGAGCGCCCCCCTCAAGGGGGGGGGGGGCTTTCCCGGGGGACCTTCGACACCTGCCCCCCGGAAATCCATGTACGCCCTCTATCGGCCTCGTATCCCGAAAGGGGGGCATGCCTCGCGAACTGGTGGGGCCCCGGGGTCCCTAAGTCTCAGCAACTAATCCCCGTTACTATTGTGGCCCAAATCTCGCTCGGGGCGTTAGAGACTTTGTCCCGGCCCGTTATCCCGTGCCCGTAACAAGGTCCCCCCCCAACCGCGGGTTTTGCTCCCCCTCCCTTTCCCGGGGGGCCCGGGAAAAACCTTGGTCGATTTTTGCGTGGATTTTTTTTACTGACCCCCCAGCCCCCTCGGTAACGCTGTCCTTTTGGGGAGTTTCGACGATTTTCGAAAAAGGCCCCCCTTTGTTCCTTGCCCCCGGTTTCCCCCCGCTTCCCAGCTAGCCCAGCAAATTCTTCCCCCCACAAACTTTTTGACTACAAGGGCTCCGTTTGCAAAATTTCTCTGTTTGGGGGGGGGGCCCGTTTTACGAAAATTTTGGCGGGCCCTGTGTGCTAATTTTCGATTCGTTGGGCTTCTCCTCCGCATATCACCCCAAAAACCCAAGGGGGGGGGAGAAGGGTTTAACCCAAAATTTTAGGGGATTATCTGCGACTTTTTTTGTCCCCTCGCCAGGATAACTGGTCTTGACCTCCTCCCCCGGGCGGGAAATTTTTCCCTTTTAAATTTCCCTTTGATTCTGAATCCCCTGGGCCTCCCCCATTTTTTTTTGTGTTTGGGGGTGCATCCCCGCCCACCTTCCCTCTGGCCTCCCCGGGTGGGCTCCCTGCTGTGGATGCCCAAGTAAAGGGACATCAAAACACTTGGGGAAGTTAATGACAGGCCCTTTTACCGGGCCTCCCCCGCACTAAAATTAGGCCGTTTGGCAACCCGGGGCCTCCCCCCCGTATTTTTAAACCGGGTGATAGGGTTTGGTATCGGCAAAATCATCCCCTTCAAAGTGCCCAGCTACAAATTGGGGGCCCAATATCTGGATCTGTTTGTGGTTTTCCGGGAGCTTAACCCGGTAACCTACAAGCTCCGCTTGCCTCCCACTCTGCGTGCTCGAAAAGCCCTTTCCCGTTTCCCCTCCTCAAGCCCGTTTGGGGCTGAATCGCTTCTTCCCGTAGATTGTCCCCGGGCCCTTTTCCGGGGGCCAACTCTGATAACATCTATGGGGGTCAAGGAAAGGTTTCGGGGGGCAGAAGACAGTGGGGGGAAGCGGTTTTTTTCTCATTTAAATGGGAAAGGGGGTTTGGGCCGGAAAGGGGCGGTCGTGGGAACCTGAGGGAAAACCCGTCACCCCGACCCCCCTCTCAAAGGGTTTCCAAAAAAAGGGGGGGGAGACCTAAGGGGGGGTTTTCTGTCAAAGGGCTCCGCTGCCCCCCCGCGGCCGCAGGGGCTCCCGGTTTGGGGGGCTGCAGCGCCCCCGGGCCACCCCCCCCCTGTTTCCCCCCCCCGCGCCACTCCCCTTTCCCGGGTGAACGCGTCCCCGCCTGTCCCCGGCCCCCGGGGGTGTGCCCTGGGGCTTTTGGCGCGCGCCGCGCCGGCTTTTTCTAGATTTAAATTTGGGCAAACGTCAGGGGCTGGTTCTATTTTTTAAACGGGCGCCCCCTGTCTTCCTGCCTTTCCCTTGGTGTGCTTAGAGTGATTTGGGGTGTCTTGAGTCCGTTTTTGCCCTTTCCCCCTGTACCAGTCCCCTTTTTGCCACGTTTCCAGAACCTTTCCTGCTTGCCCCCTGCCCTACCCTTTGCCCCCTCTGACCATAACCTCTGCCGCCTCCCTGAAAACCCCCGGGGGGTCCCCGACTTCGCCCTTGGGAAATTTCGATTTTTTTACAAAAAAGTTTCCCCGGGCCCCCTCCCCCAAAATTGTACGTCAGGGGGGAAGAATGGTAGCCTAAACCCCCAGCAAGTCCATCCCGCTTTGGGGGGCGGGCTCTGGTGAAAACGGGGGTACTTAGATTCCATTCCTTGGCGTGGCTTAAGTATATCGCTTGCGGGGTCCCCGCGGGAAACCACCCCAACCCCTTACAAGGACAAAAGTCAGTTCAAGTAAAGAACTTTTCTTGCGGTCAGTGAATGTGAGTGAAAACAATGGGGGTAGAAGCAATCAGCTTTGGGGAGAAGGCCCCGCCACCCGGAAAATGACTTGGGCTGTTGGTGCGGTAGAGCAAATGATAGGTATTGCTTTTTCAAAAGAGGGGGTTTTTGGGTTCTAGTCCCCCCCACAGAGTTATTCCCCCCCCCCCCCAATTTTTTACCCATATGTAAAAGAGGGCCTAAAATATATGTCAATCTTATAAAGGGTATATATTATAAACATACCCTAGTCCCCCCGTCCCCTCCCCCCGAATAAAATTTTCATTGTATCACATATGTTGGAAGTGTTTTGGGGTTTTATACTGTGGGATGGGACACTTTATTTGGGGAGCTTTGTGTGTGTATATGAAAAAAATTTTAGAAGTCTACACATATTTTTCATTCTTTAATTTTGTGGGACAATTTTTTAAAAGGGAAAAAAAAAAAAAAATGATGGGACTTGAAAAAACCCCAACCTTTATCTTGCAGAGTGGATCAGCTAAGCACTGTAATATACAAACGCTTATGCAGACACAGGTTTAAACCCTTATGTTATACACTACAGGTGACGATGTCATAAGGAGGCGGGGCTTGCATTAGCCCTGAGGAACAGAACGCCTTCTTTTCAAAGTAGCAGCTTAAGGACTGGACCTGTGAGGAGGTGAAACAACCTCTTGGCAAAAGCCCTTTAAACAGGCAGTCATTGCCCAGATCATTGACCCTAGAGCTGGGAGATGTGTATATAGCCAGCAGACCTTGGTTTCACTATCGATTTTAACAGCTCAGAGGGGAGTAAACACAGAGTGTGCAGGCAGCCAATCACAGCGCAGCGGGTGTGGCCAGGGCGTTTCCTGTCTAGGGGTGTATCCCAACAGGCTGAATGAAATGTCAGCCAGCCAATCACAGTGCAGGGGGCGTTTCTAGGGAATCGACCAGAGGGCGTTCCGACCAGCAACAGAGCAACAGCAGAAACAGAATACAGATTTACAGAGAAGCTGATATCTGCTAAACCAAGTGACAGAGGTAATGCAACCCAATTACAAAAGTGCTTATTTTTACTGTCACCATATTCTGAGACATGATCTTTGTAACGATAAAACCCCTTTAAGGATCTCTTCTGGGGTCTGAATTACTTTAGAGATCTTGTCTGGGGTCTGAATTTATTTGGGAGTCTGGGGTCTAGATTAGTTTAGGGATCTTTTCTGTGATTTGAATTTATGAATCTGGGTTAAGAATTACTTTAGGGACCTTGTCTGGGGTCTGAATTATTTTAGAGATCTTGTCTGGGGTCTGAATTTATTTATGAGTCTGGGGTCTGGAATAACTGAGGAATTGTGTCAGGGGTGTGAATTAATTTGGGATTCTGGGTTCTAAATTATTTTAGAGATCTTGTCTGGGGTTTGGATTACTTTAGGGATCTTTTCTGGGGTCTGAGTTTATGAGTCTGGGTTAACAATTACTTTAGGGACCTTGTATGGGGGTCTGAATTTATTTGGGAGTCTGGGTTCTGGATTACTTTCAGGATCTCTTCTGGGGCCTGAATTACTTTAGAGATCTTGTCTGGGGTTTGAATTATTTTAGGGATCTTGTCTGGGGTCTGAATTATTTTAGAGATCTTTTCTGGGGTCTGAATTAATTTAGGGATCTTTTCTGGGATCTGAATTTATGAGTCAGAGTTAACAATTACTTTAGGGACTTTGTGTGGGGGTCTGAATTTATTTGGGAGTCTGGGTTCTGGATTACTTTAAGGATCTTGTCTGGGGCCTGAATTACTTTAGAGATCTTGTCTGGGGTTTGAATTATTTTAGAGATCTTGTCTGGGGTCTGAATTATTTTAGAGATCTTGTCTGGGGTCTGAATTATTTTAGAGATCTTGTCTGGGGTCTGAATTATTTTAGGGATCTTGTCTGGGGTCTGAATTTCTTTATGAGGCTGGGGTCTGGAATAACCGAGGAATCATGTCTGGGATTCTGGGTCCTAAATTATTTCCAGGGATCTTGTCTGGCGTCTGAATTGATTTGTGCTGTTACAGAGGCTGGAGATGGTTGCAGAAGTGAGAAAAGATGTCTCAGCGGGTTCGCTCTGCAGTCGTCAATCAGAGGAGACGTTACCCATGAGTCACTGGATATACAGAGGATCTGTCACGTCTCCTGACTGTTAGAGCAAATCCTGTTACTACTCATGAGATAACAGTTCTGGATCTACTCAGTGTTATGTGTCCCTGACAATCTCTATTGTTTAAATAACGCTTGGCCTGCGTGGAGACCTTTCGTAACTCTGCTGAGCACATCTATACCTGGTACTATATGGTCACTATATGGCGGCATTATTGGTTATATTAGTGCTTATATAATGGCAATGTACATTTGTCTGCTCCAGTTTTTTTTCCTGCTTCTTCTGTTTATTGTGTGGTTTACAGATTTAAGGCAAAGCATGATCTCCGTGGTGGCTGTTGCTTGCTGCAATTTTTCTACCCTGCCCCCCTTAGATCAATGTATTGTTATGTTACAATGCATTAAGCCTAATACATTTTTTGTTTCAAATATTGACAAACAATTTTCGACAAGCATATGGATTTTTTTTTTTAATTGGGCAGTTGTATTTTTTATATAAATTTTTTGAAGTTCCCCTATGTACATTACTCTCTCTGACTTTCCCTCTGTGAGCTAATAGCAACAGTGAGAGCCTGAGAGGTTTACGTTTTATCAGCAGGACCTGATAAGTGTGAAGAGACTTGAAAACCCTCAAGTGCAAAAAATTTGAACCAGTTATCCTTTATGTATTGCTCTTGTCATTGTCTTTTGATCTAGTCTAATCTTGTCTGACAGCAACACTAAAGGCTTGAAAGGTATAAGTGTTCAGCAGGACCTGATAAGTGTGAAGAAACTTGAAAACCCTCAAGTGCAGAAAATATGAACCAGTTATCCTTTATGTATTGCTCTTGTCATTGTCTTTTGATCTAGTCTAATCTTGTCTGACAGCAACACTAATGGCTTGAAAGGTATAAGTGTTCAACAGGACCTGATAAGTGTGAAGAAACTTGAAAACCCTCAAGTGCATAAAAAATGTACCAGTTAACCTTATGCATTGCTCTTGTCATTGTCTTTTGATCTAGTCTAATCTTGTCTGACAGCAACACTAAAAGCTTGAAAGGTATAAGTGTTCAGCAGGACCAGATAAGTGTGAAGAAACTTGAAAACCCTCAAGTGCAGAAAATTTTGAACCAGTTATCCTCTCATGTATTGCTCTTGTCATTGTCTTTTGATCTAGTCTAATCTTGTCTGACAGCAACACTAAAAGCTTGAAAGGTATAAGTGTTCAGCAGGACCAGATAAGTGTGAAGAAACTTGAAAACCCTCAAGTGCAGAAAAATTTGAACCAGTTATCCTCTCATGTATTGCTCTTGTCATTGCCCGATCTAGTCTAATCTTGTCTGATAGCAACATCAAGGGCTTGGAAGGTGTAAGTGTTCAGCAGGAGCTGATGAGTGTGAAGGAACTTGAAAACCCACAAGTCCAGAAAAATATGAACCACTTATCTGTTCGTGTATTGCTCTTGTCACTGTCTTTTGGTCTAGTTTAATCTTGTCTGATAGCAACACTTAGGGTCTGAAAGGTGTAAGTGTTATCAGCAGGACCTAATAAGTGAGAAAAAACCTGAAAACCCCCCGGTGCAGAAAAAGATGAACTTATTATCCTTTTATGTATTGTTCTGGTCTTTGCCCTGTGTTCTAGTCTAAATTTATCAAACCATGTCCAGAGAACAAGAGTGATCATTATGTCATTACCTACAATCGGTAATGTCACGACATAAAGATTAGTTGCAGCTAAAGTGAGGTTAATCTGGCCATTAAGGAGTTTTATCGCTTTACTATCACTGCTATATAAGAGCAATATTTTATATTTAATTTTTAATTGCATTGAACTGCTGAAATAAAAAAAGACTGCCATAAATTCTAAAACAAATAGTTTTAAAGGAATATTGGTTTTAACAAAAATACCCCTTTCTGATGTTGGTGTCTCTTTAAAGTAAGGATTAGACAGACTTTACATTTTGTCCCACTATAATTCCTCATTGCCAGTACACAGGTTATCAGCAGGACCTGATAAGTGTGAAAACCCCTCCCCCCCAGTGCAGAAAAAGATGAACCAATTATCCTTTCATATATTGGTCTTCTCATTGCCGATCCTGTGCAAAGAACAACAGAGCGATCATTATGTCATTACTTACTATTTATAATGAGACGATACAGAGATAAGCAGCACCTACAGTAAAGTGAGGTTAGTCTGTCCATTGCTCTTTTTGTTGCCCTTTTGTCTAGTCTAAACCTATCTATCCCTGTGCAGAGTACAACAAAGTGATCATTATGTCATTACCTACTATTTGTAATGAGACGACATAGAGATTAACAGCACCTACAGTAAAGTAAGGTTAGTCCATCCATTACTCTTGTCATTGCCCTTTAGTCTAAATGTATCTATCCCTGTAAAAAGAACAAGAAAGCGATCATTATGTTATTACCTACTATTTGTAATGAGACGATATAGAGATAAGAAGCACCTACAGTAAAGTGAGGTTAGTCTGTCCATTGCTCTTTTCATTGCCATTTGGTCTAGTCTATACGTATCTATCCCTGTACAGAAAACAACAGATCGATCGTTATGTCATTACCTACTATTTGCAATGAGACGACATAGAGATTAGCAGCACCTACAGTAAAGTAAGGTAAATCCATCCATTACTCTTGTCATTGCCCTTTGTTCTAGTCTAAATGTACCTATCCCTGTACAAAGAACAAAGGGAATCATTCTGTTATTACCTACTATTTGTAATGAGACGATATAGAGATAAGCAGCATCTACAGTAATGTGAGGTTAGTCTGTCCATTGCTCTTTTCCTTGCCCTTTGTTCTGGTCTTAACATATCTATCCTTGTACAGAGAACAACAGAGCGATTATTACGTCATTACCTACTATCTTTAATGAGACGACATAGAGATAAGCAGCAGCTACAGTAAAAGTAGGTATTAATTACTCTTGTAAATTCCCTTTTTCTAGTCACTTTACTATCAGAGTACAAAGAACAAAAGGGCATCATTGTTTATACTATTGCATGAGACGCAAAGATAACTCTACGAAGTTTTCTCCATTGATTTTTGTTGTTTTAAACAGTCTCCTTGCAGAGGAAATGTCTTATTATGTCATTACCTTTTTAATGACGACATGGAAAGCGCAGTACAGAAAAATGGGTTTAAATCTGCCGGGCCCATTCAGGAGTTTTATCACTTTACTATCAGAGCTAGAGAAGAGCCAGATTTTAAACATCATTTTTTAATTGCACTAGACTGCCAAAAATTCTAAAACAAGTTTTCCAGGAATTTTGGGTTTTTAAAACAAAAATACCCCTTTGTGATGGAAATGTTTTAAAAACTGTTATAAAGACGGGAAATCTAAGCAATTTCAGTTGTTCTAGAAGCCAAGAGTAAAACAACCAAACAAAGAAAAGAAAAAAAGATGCAATAGTAATTTCATCACCACAAGCACAAAAGTTTTTTTTATAACGAAAACTATGGAAAATAATCGTCAAAAAGCTACTGCAGAGGCCCAATATAAAAAAAGGTCATATAAAGACCAAATATAACATTGAGGAGAGAAAAAAATATAAAAAGCATTATAGCACTAAGGGAGACACTAGCACTAATTATAATAATATATAAATACAGCATCAAAGGGGTTTTGCCACGAAGTAAAATTGACGTGGGAAGCTTGCAAATGAAATAATAAAACATTTTCACCATTCATCATTATTAAAAAATTCTGCACCGTTTTTGTTTTAGCTGCTCCTTTAGTGATCCATTGTTTACAGCTCGTTTCCAGGGGATACGACCAGGGCTGAGAGCGCCTCAGTCCTGGTCAGACAAGCTCAGACATCACTTCTCCTCTCAGGCAGCTACTGAGTGTTCAAACCCCGGGTGCTGTCACAGTGCAAATAAATAAAAAAGAAACCTCAATGAGGTCTGTGCATTGATAAAGAGAAAAAAACAACAACAACACAGGTTTGGTTCCTGCAGGGATTTGAACTAAGGACCCTTGTGCCTGGAGGCAAAAACTTTACCTCTCAGCTACTCACAATGCTTTACATCAACAGACCTTTCTTTCACTACAGAGAGGAAAGGCCTGGTGATGTCATCCTGCTGGGTCACATGATTCAAACAAATCACACACGCCCCCTTCTGAGCACACAGAGCTGAAGAGCTGGATGCAGGAGGTATGAAATGAGATCGTGGCAAAACCCCTTTAAGGGTTTTTCACCTTTTTCTGGCGTAAAATGCGTCTAAGTGAGCGGCTGCGATGTCTAATGCGCCTAATGAATGTGTTAGGCGCATTGTTCGTAAGACTCGACACTTTCTAATGCGTCTAACATGAGGGGGTGTTCTAGGGGCGCTCTGGGGGCGTCGCACCACACTCATAATATCAGACACATATATGAATGTGGTTCAGCAAAACTAGACGCATTCCTGCTCGGACAGGCAGACCTATGTCAATGTCATCTATCTGAGCCTGAGGAGTCGCAGTGGAGCTGGATTTGCTGTTAGAGAAAAAAATGTCCAATATTTCTCTACTTCCACCAGTACAATAATAACAAGTAATTTCTGATAATATCAAACTCTAAAATATTTATTTAAACTTAATAAAAAAAAAATGTATCATAGAAAATTAATATAAAAATATATAATATCCCAAAAATATAAAAATATCTCCTATAAAATGTATTAAAATGAATAGATCTAACCTTAAGCGAAGCTTAAAAGTAGTTAATGAGCAGAACATTTTTTTAGTTTTTGCCTCCTTGTGTTTCAACAGTTTTAACTTTTTTATTTTTTCAATGATGCAGTTGTATGAGGCCTCGATTTATTCAAGACGATTTGTACTTTATGGGGGAATAGGTTAAGTTCACTTATAAATAATTGCAGTATTTTTTTTTTATTTAAAAAAAATATATATATATTTTTTTTACACCATTCACATTTCACACTTAATAACTTTTTAGATTAATTCTACAGATTATTGCGGTCGTGTGGATACCTAATATGTGTATTTTTTTTGTGTGTGTAATTTATGCACAATTATTTTTTTATTAAATATTTATTTTAATTTTATTATTTATTTATTTTCTTTTTTTTTACTTTTTGTTTTTTTTTTTTAATCCCATGAAGGGAGAACTGTTACATTTTTTTTTTTACACACTTAGTAATGTATTAGCATATTTATTTGCTAATACATTATAATCTGTGTCAGTATGACACAGGCAGAGATCAGCACAGCACACAGTGCGTCCTGGTCACTGGCTGGATACACAGACAGCTCTGGGGCCACTCTAGGTCCCCAGGGCTGACTGTGCAGCCGTTCCCCGAGCTCTGTCGGGTCACCGGGTGTTCGATCACCCGACAGAGCAGGGGATCCCTTTGATTGCGCTGCAGTAACGCGCCGCCGCAATCAAAGGGTTAAAGCACCGGGTTGCGGAGGTTTCCTCCGCTACCTGATGCTCGCAGGAGATGCTCTGGGATCAGGACTGTGTAGTACAACCCCGATCCCAGCGCAGCTGCGGCAAGGCTTCAGGAGCAAAGGTCAACTGCGGGAAGTCGGAGGCCATGATCTTCGGAAATTGGCAGCCGTCTTCCTGCGCCCCTTTCCCCTTTTCCGTGCCCCCGGATTTCATCAAGACCCTGGAGTTGGTTCGGTAAGGAAGGAGCGGCCTAAAGTCTTGGCAGGAGCGCTTGTTAAAGGTCAATCAACGGTTCGGTCTTGGAGTCTAAACCCCTGGAAGGTAAAGCATTGGTTCGCGTAACGAGTTTCTTGCGGTTCTTCTCTACACCGCGCAGGCTGGCCCACCCTCGCCGCCGTGTGCCGGGCCCATTTACAGGGGTGTTTACTTCATCCTGGGGCTCGAAGATGGATCGAGTCAATCGGAGCGTTCTCTACAAGGATCCTCTAAGGGTGGGAAAGGCATCCCGGATTCCCCACCTTGCTTTTTTTTGTTTGCGATTGCATCCGCCCACCATCGTCGGAAGAGCCGGCTCTGCGGGCAGACCCGTTTCCCGCTTTTTCCTCCTGCCCCTTGGCGTGGCCTGGGGTGGGATCAGTGGGATAGCCCCTTCTCTTACAACTGGGAGACCCCTTTGGTTCTTTTTGGAGTCACCCGGTTCGTGAGGGAGCACCATCTGGAGGGGTTGAAGCCCGATTTGTGGAAATCCAAGGTAATCCACAAGCTCATCGGAGCCAAAGACACGCTGGAGACGATCCCCGGGTTTCCGGGCGACACCGCTCTAGTGGTTTGGAAATTGGGTTCTTCTTGCAGGATCACCAACGAACACAAGGACATGTCGTGGATGGCTATCCAGGGGGGACTGCCCCTAGGTCCTTTTATTGCATGCCCGGAACCTGGTAAAACGCGGGATTGCCCGCGGTGTCCCTTTTGTGGAGGAGACCCCACCCATCTTTTCTGGGAAGCCCCCTTTGCTCAGCGTTTGTTGGATTCCCTTACTACGAACTCAAGGGGCTCCGTACCCAGGAAACAATATAAAGCACACGTCCGTGCTTATTGGGGTCTTTCCTGGGGTACAACACAGTCGCGGCCCTCCAGGAGCTGGCGCCTTATGAACTGTGTTAAGGACGCTTATGGATCTCCAGGAACCGGCTTACCTGCACAGAGAGAAGATGTCGGTGCAAGATTGTCGGCGGCAGCTCAGACTATTACAGCTGGAATACCGGGAAGGGGAGACGGTATTATTTAAGCCCCCAAATTTCCCTTGTGGACGGGGGGGTGGGACGGGAATAAGCTGGGCCGGCCAACTTTACCCCCATAGACTTTCACTCCTTTAACCGGTTTAAAACCGTTTTGCTAAAGTTTTCACAATGATTATCCCTCCGCCGGCCGGATTCGGGGCGGGGAAGGAGAGTAATCCTGTTCCTATAGAAAAAATGTGGACCTAAAAAGGGATTTTCGGGTAATTGGCACCCTTCGGCGCTAATTAGGAGAAATAAACATTTAGCCTTGAACTGGGCCCACACTATTCAGGAGGGGATCAAACATCTGTATGCTTTTGCAAAATTGCCCCTTTTAAAATTAACCCTCTTCCCCTTGTGTCTAACTGTGCCCCTCAAGAATTAATTAGTCGGGTTTGGACCAACCCCCCCTGATACCATATTTCATACTTTTTTTAAAAACATTAAAAGTATTTTAGTGACCCTTTTAAACGTTTTTTCAGTAGAAATATGTTCATAGATGATAGTGTACCATTGCATGCTGGGGATTGATTAGATTAGCAAAGGGATTTACATAAGTCCCATGTGGTAGGGAAAATTGTATTGAATTGAATGTATGTATGCTTTATTGTGTGAATGTCATTTATTCCCGAGCTGCGGCTCGTGCCTAGGTGTGTGTATGTATTAGACGATTTGGTTGTCAATAAACTTTATTCAATCAAAAAAAGTGAGTTTTAGACCCTATGCAGTTTTCATACATGTGGCCCTTTAAAGAGCCTTCTCTTGGAGCAAAAGGTGCACAGTGTGAGAAGCCTTATAGGTAGGCGTATTACCCAGGATAAGAAATAAAAAGTAAAAATAAAGTAGACACAGTCGCATAGGAAGCTGCCAATGCTTGTTGGATCTGCAGCGCTCCGGCAGCTCATGGAGAACATGACAGCGGCCGGCAGTAAATTTCTGCAGCGCTGCAGCTTTGACCTTACACAGACAGTACAGTAAACGAGTTAGTAAATAGCAGAGCAGGTCATGTTCTGCTCCTGCTCTCATCACACAGATCATTGCAGAGCAGGGACAGAGAGAACTGTGCTGCTATAAATCACTGTCCAAGTCTCCGCATGACAGAAGCTGAACAGATCTGTACATCGCTTGCAGCTTCCTCCCCCTGCCCGGCACTAATCAGATACATCCCTGCCAGGAAGAGGGAAAAAGTGCTGCGCAGCGAGGAAGAGACGCAGAGTTCTTTTAGTAATCAGATGGTAAACTTTTCGAGTACTCTGAACAACCATTAAAAGGGTATTCTCGTTTCATCATTTGGCAGCCGTTTATACTGGTTGCTAAGCGGAGCTTGTGACATGGAGGGGCGTGTTTCTCCTCCCAGCAGGGAGTATCTTCTCTCTCTGCAGACACGCCCCAAAGTGTGCACGTGGAGGATTCATTCTGCATGAGCCGGGGGAAGGGAGAGGTTCTCAGCTGTTGTTGGAAGTGAAAAGCTAAGTGTAACTCCTTAGTGTATATCTACATTTCTCGCTCACTCTACATACTTTGCCAATATAATGGGCATCAGACATTTGGGACTGTGGGAAAGATGGGTGATTTTTTTTCTCTGTCTCGCTCACACAGTGATATATCCTGCAGATTATTACACCTCTGACCTCTACAGATCTGCAGAACAAAACTATATGCTTTATCTGTTTGTGTTTACATGGGACTGCACATGATCTCTCTCTCTGCTGCAGGACCTCTGATCGCTGTCAGTGACCAACCCCGCACGCATACGTCTCACCTACCACTGCTTGCTGTCAGTGACCAACCCCGCACGCATACGTCTCACCTACCACTGCTTGCTGTCAGTGACCACCCCCGCACGCATACGTCTCACCTGCCACTGCTTGCTGTCAGTGATCAACCCCACACGCATACGTCTCACCTACCACTGCTTGCTGTCAGTGACCACCCCCGCACACATCCGGCACACTTACCACTGCTTGCTGTCAGTGACCCCCCCGCACGCATACGTCTCACCTACCACTGCTTGCTGTCAGTGACCAACCCCGCACACGTCTCACCTACCACTGCTTGCTGATCAGTGACAACCCCAGCACGTCTCACCTACTACTGCTTGCTGTCAGTGACCAACCCCGCACGCATACGTCTCACCTACCCTGCTTGCTGTCAGTGACCACCCCCGCACGCATACGTCTCACCTGCCACTGCTTGCTGTCAGTGAACACACCCACACGCATACGTCTCACCTACCACTGCTTGCTGTCAGTGACCAACCCCGCACACATACGTCTCACTTACCACTGCTTGCTGTCAGTGACCCCCCGCACGCACATACGTCTCACCCTACCACTGCTTGCTGTCAGTGACCAACCCGCAGCACACGTCTCACCTGCCACTGCTTGCTGTCAGTGACCAACCCCGCACACGTCTCACCCACCACTGCTTGCTGTCAGTGACCAACCCCGCACACATACATCTCACCTACCACTGCTTGCTGTCAGTGACCACCCCGCACGCATACATCTCATCTACCACTGCTTGCTGTCAGTGACCACCCCCGCGCGCATACGTCTCACCTACCACTGCTTGCTGTCAGTGACCACCCCGCACGCATACATCTCATCTACCACTGCTTGCTGTCAGTGACCACCCCCGCATGCATACGTCTCACCTACCTGTCAGTGATCTCTCCTCTCTCTCTCTCCCTCCCGTGCACGCGCTCCCATCCCCGACCTGTTTCCTCCATCTCCCTCAGACGTGCGTTCCCAATTATGACCGGGGGTGGGACCTGGGCGTAACCCGACCGGAGCTCTCACTTTATTCCCAAGCACTAAAAAACAGCCCGTTCTCCTAAACCATAGCACCTTGCTTATGGTAACCAAGGACAGACATGCTTAGACTTTTTAACTATGCTCTTCATAGCGAGAAAACCCCTTTAAAGGGGTTTTGTCACCGAGCTGTTTCACAGAGCCTGCTCAGCTTCAGGCTCCCACTTCCGGTTCAGGCTGTGGGTGGTTCCACAGCTTCAGGCTCCCACTTCTTGTTGAGGCTGTGGGTGGTTCTACAGCTTCAGGCTCCCACTTCTTGTTGAGGCTGTGGGTGGTTCTACAGCTTCAGGCTCCCCCTTCCTGTTCAGGCTGTGTGCGGTTCTACAGGAGGTCTGGCACTGCTAGGTCCCCTATCTGCGAACTATTAGTTGCAGGGATTTTTTCCGCAAGTTTTTCTCTTGCTAATAAGTGAATCTTATAGCCGGAAGACTACGGTGTATCCCTGACAAGGATTCAGATGCAGGATCGAAACGAGTTGCCGGTGTTTATGGGAAGAAATAAAAAGAGCATTGATTGGCTGGTATTGATTTTGTACACACCTGGGATCCCAAAAGAGGGCCAGCAGCGTCCGTTACTTAGTAAAAGCACAGACATATACTTACCTTTGTTCAGTGTTGTCCACAGCATCAAAGAATGAACGGGGGAATCTCTAAGGAGGTGCGGCAGCAGACACGGGGGTCCGTGCCCACCAAAACTGTCAACTGTGTGAGTTGTGTCTATTGATTGCACCACCACAGCAGGTTAGTGCACAGTTCTGCCCATCATATTAAAGGGATTGTCCACTACATTTTTTTAAATTTATTTTTGACCATAGTAATGCCCACTTAAAATAAAAAAAAAAGTTATTATAATATAATATTATACATATAAGTCAATTTAAAAGGTTGAAGGGGTTTTCTCACCACAATAATTCGCTTTCAACATGCAGGGAAAGGTAAATGAAGACTTTTACTAAATACATTGCTCTTTTGATATCGCCCTGTTCAGGAGATATGAGAGATTTTATCTGCTCTGAGTGCACACGAGTGTCTAGGTTGCCGTCCATATCTCCCTTCCTGACTAGAAGGGGAGCAGGGAGTGACGTCACTATGGTCAGAGGATCAGAGTCTTTATCTCTAAGAAGAATAGATTGTTTGATTTCAATAAGCGCTTGTTGTCACTCCTTGGAGCTTTGAAGCTTTGTTTAATACAGATTAAATCTCCTGCACTTGTGTCACTGTAACGCTCAGCTAATTATAGAGGAGCTAAATATGGTAATCACTGCTATAGAATCACCCACAGCCTGACCAGGACGTGTGAATCTGAAGATGCCTGTGACGCTGTGAAACAACATGGCGAGAAAACACCTTTAACCTATGACATTCACATTTTACCAAGCACACACATCTTGGGGGTTGGAGATGGTTAGAACTGGTATATAGGATAGTTTAGTAGAATTTCTATATAGGAACACAAAAATGAACAACTTTAAGACACCCCTATTGTTTCCTGTAAGAGACGCGTGTGGGGGAAGAAGGGCGGAACCATGAAGAAGTCATGATGACCTTCTGAGAACGATGTGGAAGGAGCCGTGACCCATGCGTGCAGGAAGGTGGACTGATGAGGATGGCGGATTAACCCCAAACACACACACTCTTACAGGAGTTCAATTTACAAGCTAACTAATGTCAGCTATAATTTCTATGTTTTCCTGTAATTTTACAACTTCCATTAAGAATGCTAAAAATCTAAATTTTTTTCTACAAAGTTATCTTGAGTGCTGCTGTTATAGCCTGATTACGAAACAATCTAGAGCAGGGGTCTGCAACGTCGGCTCTCCAGCTGTTGGGAAACTACAACTCCCATCATGCATTTATATAATCTATATCAGTGGGCATGATGGGAGATGTAGTTTCCCAACAATTGGAGTGCCGACGTTGCAGACCCCTGCTCTAGAGACCTATAAAAATCATTCAACAACTGAGAAAGGAAGATAGTATATAAGAAGTATATACTAGTATGCTATTGTTTACACTCGCCTCTCCCCTCAACTCTGATCCGGCGCTGCGCCTTCTTCCGTCTCCAAGTTGCTTCTTGCTTTCTTCTTGCTTCTTCCCAAAGGGGACATCTAAACAGTGGGGTCAGCAATAGCACGTCCAATCAGCCAATCAGAGGCTGCAGCGGTGACGTCCCCATTCAGATGAGTCAAGAAGTAAACAGAAAACCGGCAGCAACCAGAGATGGTGTAGGGTGGATCAGAGGTAAGAGGAGAGGTGAGTATAACTTTTTTTTTATTTTAAATAGGCAGCAGTATGGTAAAAAAAAAAAATGCAATGGATAATCCCTTTAAAGCGAAGGTGTCATCAAAAATGACTTTTTGTTTAACTCACGTTTTCAGGTTAAATAAATTTTTTAAGAATTTTTGCTTATATTTTTTTAAAACTTCCCATATCACTTTTCATATATTTTTTCATAATTCTTAGTCCTGCAGTTTTCACTTTGGCCACTAAGCCTAATAATAGTCTGACACTTCCTGTTCTGTAGAGAAAAATTCTCAGTTGTCTGCTCATTATCAGCACAAAGAGGGTCAAACTGAAAGGAGACACCAGTGTGAATAGATAACACAGGATCCACCAGTCACAAGAGGAGATTGTCACAGTTCTCTCTTTCACCTCCCTGCATAGTGACTTCTTCCCAGGTCACAGAGCATGACTAGAAAACTCTCCTATAGAAGTCAATGGGACTGAGTCAGTCTCCTATGTGCATGAAGCTACTGTAAAGCATCTCTCTGACTGCTGTTAAAGCAGTGCAAACAAGGCCTAGTGGCCAAAGTGAAAACTGCAAGACTTAAGAATTATTAAAAAATATTGAAAGTGATATGAAAAATTTAAAAAAAACAACCAAAAATTCGTGTTTAACATAAAAATGGGACTTAAACAATGACTCATTTTTTGATGACACATTCCCTTTGAGACCAATATATTTCAAAAGGCTCTAGAGAAATAAGCTAGGACGCTGTACTGTGGAGGGGCACACACTCCGAAACAGCTGTCTGCAGATGAGTATCTGGTTGGCTCTAATCCTATTCACATTGCACAAGTCTCAGTAACTCAGATGCAACTTGAGGAACGCTACATCTAATAGGTGGAGCTGCAGAGTCCTAACTTAATTCCCATGAGCTTTTTTGAGTATATTTACCTTTTAGTGGAGCAATTAATGGTGAATACGTCTCCACACACCTTTATGGTGCCTCTCTCTAATGACGCACGTTACCCCTTTTTGAGCTAGGGTGCAATTATTTAACAAGTTTTGACGACTAGATTTCTGGAAAAGGGTCATAGATTCAGATTTATTCCCATTACCAGGTTAGAGATGGAAAGTTCCCCTAAAATATGGAAAATTGGTTTCTACCTCATTGGGTTTTTTGTCTTCTTCTGGATCAACGCTATAGGACGAACTGGATGGACGTCTGTCTTTTTTTAACCTTACGAACTAGGTAACTATGTAATGTGTCGCAAGTCATAGCAATTTGTCTTCCTGCGCATGAGTGACCCCAATTTCATGAAGAAAGTCACAGAAAAATGGGACATTATTTACTCAAATAATAATGTCCCATTTTTCTGTGATTTTTCTGTAAATGGTGAGTGTAGGGACTCGCAAGTAACGAGGAGCCTTGACCGAGCTTGTGAGCTTTAGTATAGTGGCCACTGTATCAACTAATACCTCATATTTGATAATTTTCCAGTATGTCATTTTTTTTTTTGCTCAAAAGTACTGGGGAGCAAAGTGTGTCTGTATTTTGTATTGGACACCGAAAAAGTGCCCGCCCAATCGAATATTAGTGGCGTAATAGGCTGTAAGACAACATGGTGCACCACACGTATCTGCATTAATGGCACCCTTTGTATCGCCTTATCTATATGCAATTATAATACCAGCAACCCCCCCTCATGCATAGAAGGCTGCGAGTGGTATTTTTGCATTTGTGCAGTCTCCCCTTGTATTATACTGTGGCTTTTCTGCATACTGGTGTGAACTAGTACCAATTTACAGTATGTCATTTTTTTGCCCAAAAGTGCTGGGGAGCAGAGGGTGTCTTTATTTTGTGTTGGACACCTAAAAAGTGCTGGGCAGCCCGGCCGATCGAATAGTAGTGGCATAATAGGCTGTAAGCCAGCATGGTGCACCACACGTATCTGAATTAATGGCACCCTTTGTATCGCCTTATCTATATGCAATTATAATACCAGCAACCACCAAGCTCATGCAAAGAAGGCTGCGAGTGGTATTTTTGCATTTGTGCAATCTACCCATGTATTATACTGTGAGTTTTCTGCATACTGGTGTGAACAGGTATCAATTCAATCTGCAGTTTTTTTTATCATCTAATTGTTCCCCTAGTTGAGGGGTGTGTGAGCTACTGCTCAGCAATTACCTGCACCTGTTTATCTTCCCCAAGTAGCACAGGGGCCTGTGTTGCCTCCTACTGGGTTCAGTTTCTAGTCCAGCCATTGAGCTGTAAGTACCTGTGTCAATTTCATGAAGGCAGCGCCATAGCACGACATAGCCTGGCTGTATTATACTATATGAAATGAACCAAGGAACATAGAAGAAGTTTGTCCCGGACTCACCTGTCCTCATCCAGAAGGTCTAGTGGCTCCAAGGACTTGTGCTGCGGGATTCGCCCCATCTCGTGAGCCATCACACGTTGCGTCACATCATCCTTCCATGACAACCCTGTAGGCACAAGCCAAAGAGACTTCAACATTCAAATCCATCAACTAAACTCACCCTTATTTGGGTGTCCCTGACGGAAGAATCCGATCTCCTACCCAATAAGACAATTGCCCCATTCCCAGCATTTTCCAACCGGTAGCCCTCCGGCTCAGGCGAACCACAACTCCCAGCATGTCTGGACGCTGTCCGACTGTCAGATCTAGCTGGGAGCTGTTGTTCTGCCACAGCTGGAGATTAATAGATAGAGAACTAATATATTAGGGAATACAGTGAACTTTTTACTGACCAGGGGGCGTCCACTACATCTAGACGAGAGAAGGTTTTACCATAATCACACATGAGGATTCTTTACTGTAAGAGCAGTGATACTATGGAGCTCGGGCCCACAAGAGGTTGTGATGGTGGATTCTTTACTGTAAGAGTGGTGAATCTATGGAGCCCAGGGCCACAAGAGGTTGTGATGGTGGATTCTTTACTGTGAAAGCGGTGACTCTATGGAGCTTGGGGCCACAAGAGGTTGTGATGGTGGATTCTTTACTGTAAGAGTGGTGACACTATGGAGCTTGGGGCCACAAGAGGTTGTGATGGTGGATTCTTTACTGTAAGAGTGGTGACACTATGAAGCTCGGGTTCACAAGAGGATGTTATGGTGGATTCTTTACTGTAAGAGTGGTGACACTATGGAGCTCGGGGCCACAAGAGGTTGTGATGGTGGATTCTTTACTGTAAGAGTGGTGACACTATGAAGCTGGGGGCCACAAGAGGTTGTGATGGTGCATTCTTTACTGCAAGAGCATTAACACTATGGAGCTTGGGGCAACAAGAGGTTGTGATGGTGGATTCTTTACTGTAAGAGTGGTGACTCTATGGAGCTCTGGGCCATAAGAGTTGTGATGGTGGATTCTTTACTGTAAGAGTGGTGACACTATGGAGCTTGGGTCCACAAGAGGTTGTGATGGTGCATTCTTTACTGTAAGAGTGGTGACACTATGCAGCTTGGGGCCACAAGAGGTTGTGATGGTGCATTCTTTACTGTAAGAGCATTAACACTATGGAGCTTGGGGCAACAAGAGGTTGTGATGGTGGATTCTTGACTGTAAGAGTGGTGACACTATGGAGCTTGGGTTCACAAGAGGATGTTATGGTGGATTCTTTACTGTATGATTGGTGCAACTTTGGTGCTTGGGTTCACAAGTGGATGTTATGGTGGATTCTTTACTGTAAGAGTTGTGACACTATGGAGCTTGAGGCCACAAGAGGTTGTGATGGTGGATTCTTGACTGTAAGAGTGGTGACACTATGGAGCCCTTGGCCACAAGAGGTTGTGATGGTGGATTCTTGTCTGTAAGAGTGGTGACACTATGGAGCTTGGGGACACAAGAGGTTGTGATGGTGGATTCTTTACTGTAAGAGTGGTGACACTATGAAGCTCGGGTTCACAAGAGGTTGTGATGGTGGATTCTTTACTGTAAGAGTAGTGACACTATGGAGCTTGGAGCCACAAGAGGTTGTGATGGTGGATTCTTGACTGTAAGAGTGGTGACACTATGGAGCTTGGAGCCACAAGAGGTTGTGATGGTGGATTCTTTACTGTAAGAGTCGTGACACTATGAAGCTGGGGGCCACAAGAGGTTGTGATGGTGCATTCTTTACTGTAAGAGCATTAACACTATGGAGCTTGGGGCAACAAGAGGTTGTGATGGTGGATTCTTTACTGTAAGAGCATTAACACTATGGAGCTTGGGGCAACAAGAAGTTGTGATGGTGGATTCTTTACTGTAAGAGTAGTGACACTATGGAGCTCGGGGCCACAAGAGGTTGGGATGGTGGATTCACTTACCAAGTTCAAGAAGGGCCTAGATGACTTTCTAGAAGAATATAATATTACAAGTTATGGGTGTAAATTCTGAAGATGGGACACAGATCCAGGGATTATTCTGATGCCAGATTTGGAGTTGGAAAGGATTTTTTCCTCTTGTTGGGGTAATTGACATTTGCCTTTCAGGGGTTCTTGCCTTCCTCTGGATGGACCCGGTAGAGTTGTAGGTTGGACTCAATGGACCTGTGTCTTTTTCCAACCTTATCCACTATGTTACTATGTAAAACTAGGCTTCTGGTCTCTAATGCTAAACCTAATCACATTGCCTCCATCTACCATGTGTCATTTATAATTTCGGTGTAGTTCTATGCGCTAGAAGGGCTTTGGCTCTCACAGGCACCAAAGCCTGGTTGCAACTCCAAGCTCTGCACCCCTAAAGCTATGGCCAAAGAGGGGCTATAGAGGGACCCATTGCATTACAGGAAAGGAAGACATCAAATAGTAAGTATGCAATAACCTCCTGGTCGGAGAGTGATATCGATCCTCTACAAAGGTCTAAGTGTCACTGGAAAGTGGATATGGAGAGTCTCTTTGAGCAGGAATGGTCTATGGCTTCTCCAAATAATAGTGGGTACATGTCTCAGGTATGTATCCTGCACCAGGCTTTCATGACTACTATTGGACTCTTCCAAATACCTGCCCAAAGTGCAAGGAATCTCCTGGATCGTTTCTTAAAGGGGTGTTCCCACCATAGACTTTGGTGGAATATGAATAGGATATGCCATCAAATGTGATAGGTGTGGGTCCCACCTCTGGAACCTGCACCTACATCCCTCGGGAACGGGCCCCGAAAGTATCAGCTCACAATGGAGAGCTGGTAACGCTTGCACACGACTCCCTATTCTGTTCTATGGGAGTTCCCAGTACAGGGGAGCGCTGTGTTCTCCATTCTCCTCTATGGGAGTTCCCAGTACAGGGGAGCACTGTGTTTTCCATTCTGTTCTATGGGAGTTCCCAGTACAGGGGAGCGCTGTGTTCTCCATTCTGTTCTCTGGGAGATCCCAGTACAGGGGAGCACTGTGTTCTCCATTCTCCTCTATGGGAGTTCCCAGTACAGGGGAGCACTGTGTTCTTCATTCTGTTCTATGAGAGTTCTCAGTACAGGGGAGCACTGTGTTCTTCATTCTGTTCTATGAGAGTTCTCAGTACAGGGGAGCGCTGTGTTCTCCATTCTGTTCTATGGGAGTTCCCAGTACAGGGGAGCGGTGGGTTTTCCATTCTGTTCTATGAGAGTTCTCAGTACAGGGGCGCACTGTGTTCTGCATTCTGTGCTATGGGGTCCCAGTACAGGGGAGCACTGTGTTCTCCATTCTGTTCTATGGGAGTTCCCAGTACAGGGGAGCGCTGTGTTCTCCATTCTCCTCTATGGGAGTTCCCAGTACAGGGGAGCACTGTGTTCTCCATTCTCCTCTATGGGAGTTCCCAGTACAGAGGAGCGCTGTGTTCTCCATTCTGTTCTATGGGAGTTCCCAGTACAGAGGAGCGCTGTGTTCTCCATTCTATTCTATAGGAGTTCCCGGTACAGGGGAGCGCTGTGTTCTCTCCATTCTGTTCTATGAGAGTTCCCGTTACAGGGGAGTGCTGTGTTCTCCGTTCTGTTCTGTGGGAGTTCCCAGTAGAGGATAGCGCTGTGTTCTCTATTCTGTTCTATGGGAGTTCCCGGTACAGGGGAGCGCTGTGTTCTCTCCATTCTGTTCTATGGGAGTTCCCAGTACAGGGGAGCGCTGTGTTCTCCATTCTGCTCTATGGGAGTTCCCAGTACAGGCGACTTTTGGGGACCCGTTCCCGAGATAGGTGCACGTTCCACAGTCCCTATTGATATGCCATCAAAATCTCACTTAATATTTCCATGCCCAGTTCTAAAGGTCACCAGAGACAGACATGCAAATTTCTACATAATGCTATGGGGGCAAGAGTATCATACGGCCCAAAATCTATCTAAAAGGGATGCTTCCATAGACTTTGAGGGCACACTGATAGGATATGCCATCAAAGTGTGGCAGGTACAGCTCCCTCTGGGATCCACTGTTATCCCGGGAACAGGCCCCCAAAAGTGTTGGCTCAGAATGAAGAACCGGTCACTCTTGCGCACAAATCCCTTCTGTTCTATGGGAGTTCTGAGTACAGGGGAGCCATGTGTTCTCTCCATTCTGTTCTATGGGAGTTCTGAGTACAGGGGAGCCATGTGTTCTCTCCATTCTGTTCTATGGGAGTTCTGAGTACAGGGGAGCCATGTGTTCACTGTCGGCACTGACTCACGGATTTTCTATCCCGGTCAATTGTAATCACATTTGGATGCAGAATCCACGTCAGATTCTGCGTCCAGACTTGCTGTGTGAATACACCCTAAGAAATGGCTATTTTAATACAAAATGAGGCTGGAATCTCAAGTGCAATTTTTATGGCAGTTTTTGGTGCAGTTTCTAATGCATTTTTTTAGGAGTGGATCCAACAAAAATTACAACGCTGGAATCGCTGCTTTCTTATGAATCCTCCTTGTATTTGGCTCAAAAACTGCACCAGAGATTGCATGTGTGATTCCAGCCTGAGGGCAACAAATTTAACAGGATCTGTGGCAGTTAACTTCCTGGCTATCACATAAATGTCCCATAGACACAGCAGCAAATACATGGCAGTGCTGAAACCTAAAAGGAATCCTGACTACCCTGACTCCTTCTGGTGTACTGGGTCCAAAACAATGTCAGACTGGTGTACCTTGGGCCCATTAGTGGAATTGATTTTTGGGGCCCACCAGAGAATTTGATTCTTGGGGACACCAGTGGAGGTTATTCTTTAGGCCACCAGTGGAGTTGATTCTTGGGTCCCACCAGTGGAGCTGATTCTTGTGGCCACCAGTGGAGCTGATTCTTGTGGCCACCAGTGGAGGTGATTCTTGGGGCCACCAGTGGAGGTGATTCTTAGGGCCCACCAGTGGAGTTGATTCTTGGGGCCACCAGTGGAGATGATTCTTGGGGCCACCAGTGATTTTGATTCTTGGGGCCCACCAGTAGAGTTGATTCTTGGTGCCACCAGGGGAGATGATTCTTGGGGCCACCAGTGGAGATGATTCTTGGGGCCACCAGTGGAGATAATTCTTGGTGCCACCAGTAGAGTTGATTCTTGGGGCCCCCCAGTGGAGATGATTCTTGGGGCCACCAGTGGAGACGATTCTTGGGGCCCACCAATGGAGATGATTCTTAGGGCTCATCAGTGGAGTCTTGGGGCCCACCACTAGAGCTGATTATTTGGAACAATCAGTGGAGTTGATTTTTGGGGCCCACCAGTAAGGTTGATACTCAGTGCCCACCAGTAAGGTTGATTCTTGAGGCCACCGGTGGAGTTGAATCTTGGAGTCTACTAGTAGAGTACTTTCTTGGAGCCCACCAGTGGAGTTGATTTTTGAGGCCCATCATTGGAGTTGATTCTTAGGACCACTAGTGTTGATTTTTGGGGCCCGCCAGTAGAGATGATTCTTGGGGCCCATTAGAGGAGTTCATTCTTAGGATCCACCTAACAACTACTGCACATTCATCTTGCTTAATGTCCTTTCTCTCTTGCCTTTCTACCTAAAAAGCATCCCAAGTCTTGCCCTGCTCAGCGCCCTCGGCAGGTTTTCCCCGCTCCCTGGTGTTTGGGATGAGACACCTGCAGTATGAACTATTCTCAATCTTGTATACTCCACTAGCTTGTATATACCATGGATTACACAGTCACAGTGGCTTGTACGCTGCCTGTATATATCCAACCTGCAGACCTGATCCTTATTCATTGCTCCTGAATGGACTCCGTTTTGCTCATCATCAGCCCCTCGGTCTTTCGTACCGATGACTCTATGCTCAGACTTCTCTCTTTCCTCTCGTAATTTTCAATAAACTTTTCTGTTAATTTATGTGAGTAACTCAGACAGCGGCCCCTCCGCCCGTCAATCCTACCGCGCCAGGAGTGACTGGCATGGTGAGGCGTGAGATGAAGAACCGTCATTCTTCCGCGAGTGCTCGTGGCGACGTACCTTTTGCTGTGAGTCGGCGGAGCACGGCCTGCAGCTGCTGCAGAGTCCCCGGCGTCACCTGGAAATGGGCCACGTCCCTCTCCGAGCGATCCCGGCACTGACCAAACAAACCATCTGAAACGAAAAGGTCCAATATCAGACGTGAAGCTATGCGCCATGGAAGACAAGGTTCACACTGCAGTGCACACTTGCCTTATGCCCTATGTGACCTGCTGCCGCTGACACCAAAGGGATCTATGGGCCCCTATTGACCTGACAGAGGCCACATCTATCTGGGTGGTGTTCAGCAGTAAATATTATTTTGCAGCCCGGAATAACAGAGGCATCCAGGAAAATAAATTATAATTCACGGAGCATGTGTTTTATGTTTTTTTTAACAATGGATCCTATGGGTGATGGAGGCCGCCATACCGCTACACCAGTGGCCTCCAGCTGTTGGGAAACTACAACCCCCCATCATGCATTTATATAATCTATAGCAGTGGGCATGATGGGAGTTGTAGCTGGAGAGCCGCACTTTGCAGACCACTGCGCCACATGGTGGGATACATTAGATTTATAAATCCGGTTTGACTTCTGCTGGACAATTTTAAACATTTTAAAGATATTTGCTCCTTAACCCCTTCACAACAAAAGGGGTTAAGGAGCAATGGCAGCGTCTGCTAAGTCCGCTCCATATGCGGCAGGTGCCAGCTGTTAAGATATGGCCGCTAATGTCCTGGATCTCAGACATCTCCGATAGCAGCAATTAACCATTTAGACACCGCAGGGTATGGGGCACGCTCATCCGCTGACTGTGCTCCATATGGAAGAGGTGCTGGCACAGCGAGCGGCCACCTGTAGCTTAGGGACTTAGAGCCTCATGTTTGAAAACTGTCTAAGTGTAAGACTCTCTTTGTTGCGCTGTGTTCTCCATTCTGTTCTATGGAAGTTCCCAGTACAGTGGAGCGCTGTGTTCTCAATTCTGTTCTATGGGAATCCCAGTACAAGGGAGTGCTGTGTTCTCCATTATGTTCTATGGGAGTTTACGGTACAGGGGCCCGCTGTGTTCTTCATTCTGTTCTATTGGAGATCCCAGTACAGGGGAGCGCTGTGTTCTCCATTCTGTTCTATGGGAGTTCCCAGTACAGGGGAGCACTGTGTTCTCTTTTCTGTTCTATGGGAGTTCCCATTACAGGGGTGCCCTGTGGTTTCCATTCTTTTCAATGGGAGTTCCCAGTACAGGGGAGCACTGTGTTCTCCATTCTGTTCTATGGGAGTTCCTGGTACAGGGAAGTGCTGTGAGCTCCATTCTGTTCTATGGGAGTTCCCAGTACAGGGAAGCGCTGCTTTCTCCATTCTGTTCTATGGGAGATCCCAGTACAGGGTAGCGCTGTGGTATCCGTTCTGTTCTGTGGTAGTTCCAAGCTCCGGGGAGCGCTGTGGTCTCCTTTCTGTTCTATGGGAGTTCCCGTAAAAGGGGACGCTGTGTTCTCCTTTCTGTTCTAATGGGAGTACCCATTTAAGGGAGCGCTGTGTTCTCCATTCTCTCTATGGGATTTCCCCAAAACAGGGGAGCGCTGTGTTCTCCAATTTCTGTTCTATGGGAGTTCCCAGTACAGGGGACGCTGTGTTCTCCTTTCTGTTCTATGGGAGTTCCAGTACAGGGGAGCGCTGTGATCTCCTTTCTGTTCTTTTGGGAGTTCCCAGTACGGGGGAAGCGCTGTGTTCTCCTTTTCTGTTCTATGGGAGTTCCCAGTATAGGGAAGCACTGTGTTCCCCTTCTGTTCTATGGGAGTTCCCAGTACAGGGGAGCACTGTGTTCTCCATTCTGTTCTATGGGAGTTCCCAGTACAGGGGAGCGCTGTTTTTTCTCCTTCTGTTCTATGGTATTTCCCAGTTCAGGTGAGCTCTGTGTTCCCCTTTCTGTTCTATGGGAGTTCCCAGTACAGGGGAGCGCTGTGTTCTAAAATTCTGCTCTATGGGAGTTTCAAGTACCAGGGGAGCGCTGTGTTCTCCTTTCTGTTCTATGGAATTTCCCCAGTACAGGAGAGCGCTGTGTTCTCCTTTCTGTTCTATGGGTGTTCCAGTACAGGGGAGTGCTGTGTTCTCCATTCTGCTCTATGGTAGTTCCCACTATAGGGGAGCGCTGTGTTCTCCATTCTGCTCTATGGATTTCCCCAGTACAGGGGAGCGCTGTGTTCCCCTTTTCAGTTCTATGGGAGTTCCCAGTTACAGGGGAGCGATGTGATCTCCTTTCTTGTTCATGGGAGTTCCCATACAGGGGAGCGCTGTGTTCTCCTTTCTGTTCTAGGGAGTTCCCAGTATAGAGGAGCGCTGTGATCTCCTTTCTGTTTCTATTGGAAGTTCCCAGTACAGGCTAGCGCTGTGTTTTTCCATTCTGTTCTATGGGAGTTCCCAGTACAGGGGAGCGCTGTGTTCACCATTTGCGTCTAGTGGAGTTACCAGTACAGGGGAGGGCTGTGTTCTCCATTCTGTTTATGGGAGTTCCCAAGTATGGGGGAGCGCTGTGACTCCTTTCTGTTCTATGGGATTTTCCCAGTACAGGCTAGCGCTGTGTTCTCCATTCTTTTCTAGGGGAGTTCCCAGTACGGGGGAGCGCTGTGTTCTCCATTCTGCTCTATGGGAGTTCCCAGTAACGGGGGAAAAGCGCTGTGTTCTCCATTCTGTTCTATGGCAGTTCCCAGTACAGGGGAGCGCTGTGTTCTCCTTTCTGTTCTATGGGAGTTCCCAGTACAGGGGAGCGCTGTGATCTCCTTTCTGTTCTATGGGAGTTCCCAGTACAGGGGATCGCTGTTTTCTCCTGTCTGTTCTATGGGAGTTCCCAGTATAGGGGAGCGCTGTGATCTCCTTTCTGTTCTATGGATTTCCCCCAGTACAGGCTAGCGTTTTGTGTTCTCCATTCTGCTCTATGGAGTTCCCAGTACAGGGGAGTGCTGTGTTTCCATTCTGTTCTATGGAGTTCCCAGTATAGGGGACGCTGTATCCCCTTTCTGTTCTATGGGAGTTCCCAGTACAGGCCCTACGCTGTGTTCTCCATTCGTTTCTATGGGAGTTCCCAGTACAGGGAGCGCTGTGTTCTCCATTCTGCTCTATGGGATTTCCCCAGTACAGGGGAGCGCTGTGGTCTCCATTCTGTTCTATGGGAGTTCCCAGACAGGGGAGGGGCTGTTTTTCTCCTTTCTGTTCTATGGGAGTTCCCAGTACAGGGGAGCGCTGTGACCCTCCTTTCTTTTCTATGGGAGTTCCCAGTACAGGGGATCGCTGTGTTCTCCTTTCTGTTCTATGGGATTTCCCCAGAAAGGGGGGAGCGCTGTGATCTCCTTTCTGTTCTATGGGAGTTCCCAGTACAGGCTAGCGCTGTGTTCTCCATTCTGCTCTATGGGAATTCCCAGTACAGGCGAGCACTGTGTTCTCCAATCTTTTCTATGGGAGTTCCCAGTACAGGGGAGCGCTGTGTTCTCCATTCTGTTCTATGGAAGTTCCCAGTACAGAGGAGCACTGTGTTTTTCATTCTGTTCTATGGGAGTTCCCAGTACAGGGAGGCTGTGTTTCTCCTTTCTGTTCTATAGAAGTTCCCAGTACTGGGGAGTGCTGTGTTCTCCTTTCTGTTCTATGGGAGTTCCCAGTACAGGGGAGCGCTGTGTTCCCCTTTTCTGTTCTATGGGAGTTCCCATTTACAGGGAGCGATGTGATCTCCTTTCTGTTCTATGGGAGTTCCCAGTACAGGGGAGCGCTGTGTTCTCCTTTCTGCTCTATGGGAGTTCCCAGTATAGAGGAGCGCTGTGATCTCCTTTCTGTTCTATGGGAGTTCCCAGTACAGGCTAGCGCTGTGTTCTCCATTATGTTCTATGGGAGTTTACGGTACAGGGGACCGCTGTGTTCTTCATTCTGTTCTATTGGAGATCCCAGTACAGGGGAGCGCTGTGTTCTCCATTCTGTTCTTTTGGGAAAATTCCCAGTACAGGGGAGCACTGTGTTCTCTTTTCTGTTTCAAAGGGGAGTTCCCATTACGGGGGTGCACTGTGGTTTCCATTCTTTTCAATGGGAGTTTCCCAGTACAGGGGAGCACTGTGTTCTCCATTCTGTTCTATGGGAGTTCCTGGTACAGGGAAGGGCTGTGAGCTCCATTTTTTTCTATGGGATTTCCCCCAGTACAGGGAAGCGCTGTGTTCCCCATTCTGTTCTATGGAGATCCCAGTACAGGGGACGCTGTGTTCTCCTTTCTGTTCTATGGAGTTCCCAGTACGGGGGAGCGCTTGATCCCCTTTTCTGTTCTATGGGAGTTCCCAGAAACAGGGGAGCGCTGTGTTCTCCTTTCTGTTCTATGGGAGTTCCCAGTACAGGGGAGCCCCTGTGTTTCCATTCTGCTCTTTTGGATTTTCCCAGTACAGGGAGCGCTGTGTTCTCCATTCTGTTCTATGGGAGTTCCCAGTACAGGGGAGCGCTGTGTTCTCCTTTCTGTTCTATGGGATTTCCCCAGAAACAGGGGAGCGCTGTGATCTCCTTTCTGTTCTATGGGAGTTCCCAGTACAGGGGAGCGCTGTGTTTCTCCTTTCTGTTCTATGGGAGTTCCCAGTATAGGGGAGCGCTGTGTTTCTCCTTTCTGTTCTATGGGAGTTCCCATACAGGGGAGCACTGTTTTTCTCCATTCTGTCTATGGGAGTTCCCAGTACAGGGGACCCCTGTGTTCTCCTTTCTGTTCTATGGAAGTTCCCAGTACAGGGGAGCGCTGTTTTCCCTTTCTGTTCTATGGGAGTTCCCAGTACAGGGGAGCGCTGTGTTCTACATTCTGCTCTATGGGAGTTCCAAGTACAGGGGAGCGCTGTGTTCTCCTTTCTGTTCTATGGAAGTTCCCAGTACAGGAGAGAGCTGTGTTCTCCTTTCTGTTCTATGGGAGTTCCCAGTACAGGGGAGGGCTGTGTTCTCCATTCTGTTCTATGGGAGTTCCCAGTACAGGGGAGCACCGTGTTTTCCATTCTGTTCTATGGGAGTTACCAGTACAGGGAGCGCTGTGTTCTCCTTTCAGTTCTATGGGAGTTCCCAGTACAGGGGAGCGATGTGATCTCCTTTCTGTTCTATGGGAGTTCCCAGTACAGGGGAGCGCTGTGTTCTCCTTTCTGTTCTATGGGAGTTCCCAGTATAGAGGAGCGCTGTGATCTCCTTTCTGTTCTATGGGAGTTCCCAGTACAGGCTAGCGCTGTGTTCTCCATTCTGTTCTATGGGAGTTCCCAGTACAGGGGAGCGCTGTGTTCTCCATTCTGGTCTATGGGAGTTCCCAGTACAGGGGAGCGCTGTGTTCTCCTTTCTGTTCTATGGGAGTTCCCAGTACAGGGGAGCGCTGTGATCTCCTTTCTGTTCTATGGGAGTTCCCAGTACAGGGGATCGCTGTGTTCTCCTTTCTGTTCTATGGGAGTTCCCAGTATAGGGGAGCGCTGTGATCTCCTTTCTGTTCTATGGGAGTTCCCAGTACAGGCTAGCGCTGTGTTCTCCATTCTGCTCTATGGGAGTTCCCAGTACAGGGGAGTGCTGTGTTCTCCATTCTGTTCTATGGGAGTTCCCAGTATAGGGGAGCGCTGTGATCTCCTTTCTGTTCTATGGGAGTTCCCAGTACAGGCTAGCGCTGTGTTCTCCATTCTGTTCTATGGGAGTTCCCAGTACAGGGGATCGCTGTGTTCTCCATTCTGCTCTATGGGAGTTCCCAGTTACAGGGGAGCGCTGTGTTCTCCATTCTGTTCTAGGGGAGTTCCCAGTACAGGGAAAGCGCTGTGTTCTCCCTTTCGGGTTCTATGGGAGTTCCAGTACAGGGGAGCGCTGTGATCTCCTTTCTGTTCTATGGGAGTTCCCAGTAACAGGGATCGCGTTTTCTCTTTCTGTTCTCTGGGAGTTCCCAGTATAGGGGAGCGCTGTGATCTCCTTTCTGTTCTATGGGAGTTCCCAGTACAGGCTAGCGCTGTGTTCTCCATTCTGCTCTATGGGAATTCCCAGTACAGGCGAGCACTGTGTTCTCCATTCTGTTCTATGGGAGTTCCCAGTACAGGGGAGCGCTGTGTTCTCCATTCTGTTCTATGGGAGTTCCCAGTACAGAGGAGCACTGTGTTTTCCATTCTGTTCTATGGGAGTTCCCAGTACAGGGGAGCGCTGTGTTCTCCTTTCTGTTCTATAGGAGTTCCCAGTACAGGGGAGTGCTGTGTTCTCCTTTCTGTTCTATGGGAGTTCCCAGTACAGGGGAGCGCTGTGTTCTCCATTCTGCTCTAGGGGATTTTCCCAGTACAGGGAGCTCTGGTTCTCCTTTCTGTTCAAATGGAATTTTCCCAGTACAGGGGAGCCCCTGTGTTCTCCTTTCTGTTCTATGGGAGTTCCCAGTACGGGGGAGCGCTGTTTTCCATTCTGTTCTATGGGAGTTCCAGTAACGGGGGAGCGCTCTGTTCTCCATTCTGTTCTATGGTAGTTCCCAGTACAGGGCAGCGCTGTGTTCTCCATTCTGTTCTATGGGAGTTCCCAGTACAGGGGAGCGCTGTGTTCTCCATTCTGTTCTATGGGAGTTCCCAGTACAGGGGAGCACTGTGTTCTCTCCATTCTGTTCTATGGGAGTTCCCAGTACAGGGGAGCGCTGTGTTCTCCATTCTGTTCTATGGGAGTTCCCAGTACAGGGGAGAGCTGTGTTCTCCATTCTGTTCTATGGGAGTTCCCAGTACAGGGGAGTGCTGTGTTCTCCATTCTGTTCTATGGGAGTTCCCAGTACAGGGGAGCGCTGTGTTCTACATTCTGTTCTATGGGAGTTCCCAGTACAGGGGAGCGCTGTGTTCTCCATTCTGTTCTATAAGAGATCCCAGTACAGGGGAGTGCTGTGTTCTCCATTCTGTTCTATGCGAGTTCCCAGTACAGTGTTCGGCCGTACTCAGAATTTCCAAAGAAGAGAATGGAGAGTTGTGTGCACGACTGACCGTTTCTCCCTTCTGAGCCGACACTTTCAGGGCCCGTAGCTGCAGGTTCGTGAGGTGGGACACGCTGTTCATACATTGACCTCATATCCTTTCGATATACCATCTAAGTCTATGGTGGGAACATCCCTTAAAGGGGAGGCCTATTAAAAGAAAAATTAAGAGCCAGTTTGTGCACATTAATAACATGAAACCACTTTGTGTCATGGTTCTTCTATGCTGAGGAATGAGCACCTGAAGGCCCAAAGCCTGAGGCTGCACCACTGAGAGATTCTCATGAGAACATCTAGATCTACGTTAGTGGATGGTCGTCATGGAGACCCCAGTGACTTCACCACAGAATATCCATGTCGTCCTTTCTATATGATGTCGGGATCGTGTCAGCCCTGATGTCCTTTCACTCATCTCCATCTCTGTCTGGTCGTCATGGCGACGAATATGGTCATAAATCCCAGACTTCCCCACAGCATGGAGGAGGTAGTAATCAGAGACGCACTGACAAGATGCCCCCTCATGATAGCACCGGCATCACCTGGTCACCGCCATAATGTGGCACAGAAGAAGCTATTGGAAATAACCTGGTGCCACAGACAAAGTAACCTCCATGGGAAACACACATCATGAATGGGTCATAGGTGTAATAATGCCAAAAGCGCTGGTGACCCCCATCTCTGATCACCATGGCGACCGCAGCCGAGATCTGACCATGAATGTAACACGGCAATGGCGGCAGGGACCGAGGCGAACAATCAACATCTGTGAATGTCTGACAGACAGATGTGGAGCCTACAACATGCAGGGGGATCGGCAAGTGACTGAGAAATACTGTGATCAGAGGCAGAAGAGTCCTATATAAAAGAAAGAAAGAAAGAAACAGATAGATAGAAAGAAAGAAAGAAAGAAAGAAAGAAAGAGAAAAAACAGAAAGAGAGATAGATAGATAGATAGATAGACAGATATGAGAGAAAGAGAGAGAAAGAAAGAAAAAAGAAAAAAGAAAAATAATAAAAGACAGAGATAATAGATATGAATAAATATGAGATAGATAGATAATAGATATGGATGATAGATATGGGATAATGATAGTAATTTTAGATAGATGATAAAGATAGATAGATAGATAGTAGAAAAGGATGTAGTATGAAAGTAGTTGGATAGATGTTGAGATAAGATAAATGAGATAAGATAGTTATGAGATAGATAGATAGATGATAGATGATAGTATGAGAAGATAGAATGGATAGATAGATGATGATAATGATGATGATAGATAGATAGATAGATAGATAGATATGAGATAATAATATGATAGATGATAGAAAATCTATAGATGATAGATTGATATTAGATGTAGTATGGGATAGTAGAATGATAGATGGTTTGATAGATATGGGTAGATAGATAGATAATAGTATATATTAAAAAAAGAGAGAAGGCAAAAAGGCGCACAATGGGGAAGTACGTTCAAGGGTTATATTTTGGTTGAAAAAAATATACTCCCTTTTGCAGTTGTGCTATGGTCCGAGGACAACTCTCGTTATGCTTAAGGGTACCCACTATAGTTGGGGTCGTCTGCAGGCCGGCCCCTGGGTCCCCGTGTAGGGAATACCGTGGCATTACATAGAATAAAAGCCAAAAAAGAAAGGATCGCGGCGCACGTATTTTTTAAAAACAGGGAATGCCAGAGAGTAAAAAGTTTATACAATCTAATTTATTAAAAAGGACCATAATCCCCCCAACATAAAACAACCGAAAAGGCCCCGAAGGTTTCGCGTGGAGCTCCACGCTTCCTCAGGGGTACAGTTAGCATTGTAACACAATTTTTATAGAGAAAATTATCTGAAAAAAAAAAGGTACGGTTGTTTGACCATGAGTACTTTGTTACAAAAACCAGGTATGTTCCGTGCTTGCCGGTGGTTAAAACTTCGTCAATCACCACAAAAACCTGTGTGAACGGAAGGGGGATTTGAAAAGGATACGGGTGTCGATGTAATTTTAGCACCCGTCTCTTGCAATCCATCCGTGATCGTTTTAAACGGGGTGTTGAACGTTACTTTAGACAAAAAAAAAAAAAAAAAAAAAAAGAAAGAAAAAAAAAAGGGCAACAGATTATCATAGGTGTGTGGGTGACACATTTTATGTCTTACAAATAAAAAGACCTTTATTAATGCCACTAAAAAAAAAGTGAAAAAGTAAACAGATTAGTCAAAGTCATGGGGGTATAAGTGGCTAATAAAAAAATTTAATATCTAAAAAAAAAAAAGTGCAACCCAAATAAAAACCCGGGGGGTTACTAATGGAAAACCAAACAGCTTAATAAAGAACCAAAACAGTAATTTGAGAAACTGTTAAATGACGTGAATGCAAAAAAATAATAATACAAACAAACCTTGTTGTAACCAAGAACATAGAATATACGTTTAATCTACGTGGATGTGAAATTTGCTAAAAATTAAAAGATGAAAAATAGAGGTACCTAGAAGACTTTTAAAAATTACAACCACGGGACTTTTTAATCAATAGATAAGGGGACTGATGGAAAAATAAGTAATAGACTCAAAAAGTTAAAAACCCAAGTTGAATAGAACTGAACACGAGGATTGGACTATATAAATGAATAGTAATGAGGGAAATTTAATGTGACACAAAATAAAAACCAAACACACTGATATACAAACTGAAAAATAAATTGCACTGTTTTTAAACAAGCCCTACAATAAAATCATGATTGATACATATCCAATACAGGTACTGCCCATCAAGTAAAACTGAAAATGAGATAACACTAAATAAAAAAAGGGTAGCTCTAAAAAAGGGATGCCAAGGATGTAATTTTATCGTGTTTTCCACTATATTTTTTTAAAACCCCCGGGGAGTATAGTTTAGACGATCATCCATACAACTCACGTCTTTGGATTTGCTGAAATTTTAGAATTTTAAAAGGGAATCAGTAAAAGGAGTGAGGGGAAAGACAAGATGTTCGTTTGTGTGTTTCATTGAAATGTGGGGGCTACCCTTTTATATCCCCTTTTTGGGAACTCCCCGCGGGGCCGTTCAGTCTAACAGAATTTTGCACGAGGGCGACCAAATACTGTAAATTGCGGGTACAGCGAAAACTAAAACATGTTGGATTTGCAATTTAAAAAAACTTAGGGTAAATTTTCCTTGGTAATATAAAATGAAGGTGGATTTGTGTTGATGAGGACAAAAAGGCAACCTTTAGAGTTCATGGGACATTTTTAAACCGTTGTGACTATTGTATCATAGTTTTTTCTCAAATTTTGCTGGGGTAGGTCCCCTTTAAGTTGGGTGCCCTCCAAAAAATTGACCCGGTCTTCGGGAAAAAGGGAACCTAGGATGGATCATTTTTTTATGAGATGCCAATGTTTTTGTAATAATTTTTTTTAATTTCCGTGGGAGGAAATTTATTGGGTTTTTAAAGACAGAATAACTGGGAAAAAATTGTTCCCCCATTTTTGGTGATAGGATTGTCGCAAGTTTTTTGACTTCGGACAATCTTTGTTCTAACCTCTTGGTTTTTTCATAGGGATGTTTTAAAGGGAGGGATATTTCTTTTCAAAAATCTCTTTTTCAAAATTTGAGCCGTGTGTCAAATGTGTGTTATTGAACATTCCTGCGAATCTCTTTTAATTTGGCCATTGGAAAGTTTTTTAAAAGCCATTTTTTAAAAGTGCACTTGTGAAGTGGGTGTAACTATTGGGATCAAGGGTTTAAGAAAAATTAAGGAAAACTGGGCCTTTTATGGGGGGAGATTTTTAGGGCAAAAATCTATTTCTTTGGGTTTTTTAAGAGGTGTGAAAGATTTCCCCAAAATTGTTTTTATTGTTTTGGGTTTAAAGAAAGAGTGATTTGTTTTGCGACCCTCCAATATGAAAAAATCGTCTATATACCTCTTGTAAAGTAAAATGTGGAAATAACGGGGAAAAAAAATGTATTGGTCCTCAAAAAAACCCTAAAAAAAATTGGCATAGGCCGGGCGAGTTTCGTCCATAGCGTTTTCCCCCGAATTTCCAGTATTGGGGGGCCCCTTTTAGTCAAAAAAATTATTTCAAACAAATCTGAGACATTAAGCAAAAAGATCTTGAAGGGGCGAAAAAAAAAACATCGTGTCTAGATAATGTTTTACACAGTTAATGCCCCAATTTTTTGTTCAAATGTTTTTTTATACAAGGGAAAATAACTAAAGAGAAAAATTTTTGATTTTCAGATTTTAAGGAAAATAGAATAGATATTGATGGCCCGATCCTTTCAAAAACGTCTAATTTGGTCACATCTTTTGTAATGTAAATCACAAAGTGTGAGACGTTGCCTTGGGAAATTAAACCCGGATATAAAGGGGGTCCGGGGGGATGTGATTTTTTGTGAAAATTTTGGGGAAATAATAAAAAAATGGGCCTTTTGGGGTCCTTAAAACTTAAGAATTGTTTTTTTTTTAGTGTCAAAAATTCCATCAGAAAACCGCTGAAAAGTGTTTAAAATTGTAGTCCCTCTGCAATTTCAAGGGTCACTGCCCGATGTTGTTAAGAACCAGAAAATATATTTTAAAAATTCTTTGTGTAAAATTTTTTTAATTTTAACTTTCAATGCCCCCCCCTTTGTCCGCTGGGGGGATGACAATATTCGCATTTTCTTTACTTTTTTTAGCTTTTGGGGCCTTTCCCCGAAATATTCGGGTTTTTTTTTTCAGAGGTTTTATTTTTTTGTAAATCTGTTTAAAAAAAGGTCCTGGAATTTTTTAGAAGGTGCCCTGTGAATTAATTGGTAAAAAGTGGATTTGGGGTTTTGATTTAAAATTTTTTTGATGGGAAAAATTTCAATTCTGTGATGGGTGAGGGATTAGTCAAAAAATGTCGTTTTTAAAAATGAGTTTTTCGTATAATTTATGTATGTCCAAAAACAGAAAAAAAAAAGGTGATTTTACTATTGGGAGGAAAAGAAGAAAAAAATCCTTTTTCGGAAATTTTATTTCCCCCCAGTTAAGGGTATTTAAAAAATTGAAAATACCTTTTTCCAATAAGTGAAAATGTTATCTGGGTTAGGGTTTTTTTTCTTTCACATTTCTTTTTTTTTAGGGCGCCTCCCCTACAGCCTCTATGGAATTTTTTTTTTACCCGTGATGCCTTCTTGAAAGAGGGGTGTTTGACTAGTGGGGGGGGCCCTGGCCAAAAAAAAAACCGGGTGTTGGGAAAGGGGGTGTCATGAAAACACATGGGTTTAAGTCAAAAATTAATGGAGGAAACAGATATATTTTTGGGGAGTAATTTGGACAAAGAAGGTGGTGAAAATGAGAAAGAAAGACTGGAATTAGGGTTTTCCAAATTGGACCTATTGTTTCCCTTTTTAAAACTTTCAAATTTTTTTCTAACAATTTTGGGTTTTGGTTACACCAAAAAAAAGTTTGTATTTTTATTTTTTACATTCACTGTCATTTATAAGTTACTCATAATGTATTTTGGTTTTTTATATATGCTGTTTGGGGTTTTCCATTACTAACCCCCCCAGGTTATATTGGGGTTTCACAATTTTCTTTTTAGATATTAATTATTTATTAGCCCCTTATACCCCTTGATCTTTTACAATCTGTTCACTTTTTCACTTTTTTCTCAGTGGGGTTAAAACGGGTTTTTTTTTGTAAGAATTAAAGTGTTCACCCACACACCATTTATAATCTGCGCCTTTTTTCTCTTTTTTTTTTCTTTTTTTTTTTTTTTTTTTTTTTTCTGAAAACTAGAGTTCAACACCCAGTTAGGGCCCTTCACACGGCTTATTTCCCACGGATTGGCGCCCTATTCCGCGTCGGATTTTCCTTCAATAGGGGCCAACCTCGGACATTCGGTAATCCATGCTCTCATAGAGAACGTGGAATCCTGCTCCTCCCCGCTCGGAAAACCCCGCGGGGGGGGAAAGTGAATTCACATTATTTACGGCCGCCCCCGCCGTAAACAATGCTTGCATGGGGCCGGAGCGGCGCCCCCCCCGCGCTCCGGCCCCCCCCCCTCCCCCCCCCCGTATTCAGGCGGATTTGTGCGCTCAATCGGCGCACAAACCGCCGGAAAAAGCCTGTGAACACGGCCTTAAAGTGATCCGGACTGGATTGCAAGAGAAAGGTTGTGCTAATTACATCGCACCCGTATCTTTTGCAAATCCCCCCTTCCGTTCATCAGCTTGTCGTGGTGATTGACAGAAGTTTTAACCACCCCCAAAACAGAACAACCTGGTTCTTTGTAACAAGTACGTTTAGGTCAATACATCTCGTACCTTTTTTTGCAGAAATTTCTCTTAAAATTGTGTTACACATGTCCCAGATCTGTACCCCTGAGGGAAACGTGGGGCTGCCCCGCAAACCGTCGGGCCTTTTCGGGTTGTTTTATGTTGAACTTATGGTCTCTTTTAATAAATTAGAGTTGTAGTAAACTTTTCTACTCTCTGGAAATTCCCTGTTTTAAAAAGTACGTGCGCCGCGATCCTTTCTTTTTGGCTTTTATTCTAGATAGATAGATAGATAGGAGATAGATAGATAGATAGATAGATAGATATTAAAAGATGGGGAAAAATGGGATGGATAGTTTAGATAGATAGATAGAATAAGATAGATAGATAGATAGATATTAGATAGATAGATAGATAGTGGATGGGTGTTTAGTAGATAGATAAGATAGTTGGGGATAGATAGATATGGGATAGATGGATAGATAGATATGAGATAGATAGATAGATAGATAGATATGAGATAAATAGATAGATAGATAGATAGATGGAGATAGATAGATAGATAGATATTAATAGATAGATATGGGATGGTAGATAGATAGATAGATAGATAGAAGATAGATAGATAGATATGAGATAGATTGATATGGGATAGATAGATAGATATTGGATAGATAGATAGATCTATAGATCTATATATTGATATTATATAGATAGATATGAGATAGATATGAGATAGATAGATAGATAGATATGGGATAGATAGATAGATATGGGATAGATAGATATGGGATAGATAGATAGATAGATAGATAGATATGAGATAGATAGATAGATGATAGATAGATAGATATGAGATAGATAGATTGATATTAGATAGATAGATATGGGATAGATATGAGATAGATAGATGGATAGATGATCGATAGAACTTGTGACAAAGTCAGATTTAATCTGAATCTGAGTGCATCGTTTCCTTTTGGTCAAATCGATTTTTGGCATAAAACTGTTGAAAAATTGATCACAACTGTCCACAATTGTGGTTAGGATAAGTGATTTTCAATTTTCGTGCAGGGCTTAAAAGCGTCCTCCCACCACAGACCTTGGCTTATCACTAGGATATGCCATAGGTGCGGGTCTCAGAGGTGGAGAGCAGGAAATATCTCGGGAACAGGCCGCCGAAAAGTGTCAGCTAAAAAATAGAGAGTCATGTGCAAGTGTGACCGGTGCTCAGACTCAAATCTGAAAACTGTCTGTAAATCCGACTCAAAACCAGTGACGTGGGGACAAGCTCTTATGGCTACATTTTGGGTAAGGGAGAGTGAACATTTTTTTCACATTTAGTTGAACTGCTGTCACACCGACTGAGCAATGCTTGCGTTATATGGCAAGTGAATGTTAGTATATATATTGCAGTATTCATTTGGTCTCTGCATGGTGTTATTCTTTGAGACCTCCATGAACCTGCTATTTGGAAACTGCATGGCGATACAATGTGGGCACCATACAGCGCTCCCTCACATTCCAATATTAATTGTTTTTCGAACAACCATTGTAAATTAAAGCCATAATTCTATGAAAA
>JAODAL010027045.1:0-55630 GCA_025379985.1 Phyllomedusa bahiana | reverse complement strand
ACTAAACCCAAAAAGTTTATTTGGCTCTTCAGACCACAGGACATGGTTCCAGTAATCCTTGTTCTTAATCTGAATGTCTTTAGCAAACTGCGGGTTTTCTTATGCATCATCTTTAGAAGAGGCTTCCTTCTGGGATGACAGCTACACAGACCAATTTGATGCAGTGTGCGATGGTCTGAGCGCTGACCATCTCACTCACCCCTGTAAAATCTTCAGCAATGCTGGCAGCACTCATACGGTTATTTTGAAAAGACAATCTCTGGATGCTGACTTGTACTCCACTCCTTTGGTCGATCATGGCGAGGCCTGTTCTGAGTGAAATCTGTCTTATTAAACCGCTGTATGGTTTTGGCCACCATACTACAGCTCAGTTTCAGGGTATTGCGAATCTTATAGCCTAGGCCAGCGGTGGCGAACCTATGGCACGTGTGCCGGAAGTGGCACGCAGGGCCATCTCTCCTGGCATGCGTACCAGGCTGGCCACTCGCTGGGTTCCTGACTGTGACCCGGACGCCGCGCTGTCAGAGCGCGTCATCCATGTCACAGTGCCAGACCTGGGGCCTCCAGCAGCCCCCAGGCCCCACGCGAGTTGGGGCCTGGCCGCAGACCCCGTTGGGGGGTGCGTGGGGTTGCGCTTTGGGGAGCGCGCGGATTTTCCCTTGGCCCCTCCCCCGGGGGGGGGGCCTTGGGGTTTTTTTTTTTTTGCGGGGCGGGGGGGCGGGGGGGGGAAAAAGGGTTGGTTTTTTTTTTTTTTTTTTTTTTTTTTGTCCTTTTTTTTTCTTATCCTTTGGTTTTTTTTTTTTTTTTTTTTTTTTTTTTTTTTTTTTTTTTTTTTTTTTTTTTTTTTTTTTTTTGGGGGGGGGGGCGGGGGGCACGGGGGGGGGTTTGGGGGGGCAGGGTTGGCTATATACAGGAGTTGGGTGGCTATATACAGGCTGTGCTGGCTTAATTTAAGGCTGTGGGGCAGGGGTGTTGGCTAAAAATATGGCTGTGCTGGCTAATATACAGGCTGTGGGGGCAGAGTGCTGGCTATAACAGGCTGTGCTGGCTATTTTACAGGCTGTGGGGCAGGAAGTGCTGGCTATATACAGGCTGTGCTGGCTATATACAGGCTGTGGGGGCAGAGTGCTGGCTATATACAGGCGTGATGGCTATATACAGGCTGTGGGGGCAGAGTTCGGGCTATATACAGGCTGTGCTGGCTATATACAGGCTGTGGGGGCAGAGTGCTGGCTATATACAGGCTGTGCTGGCTATATACTGGCTGTGGGGGCAGAGTGCTGGCTATATACAGGCTGTGGGTGCTATATACAGGCTGTGGGGGCAGAGTACTGGCTATATACAGGCTGTGTGGCTATATACGGCTTGTGGGGGCAGAGGCTGGCTATATACAGGCTGTGCTTGCTATTACAGGCTGTGGGGGCAGAGTGTGCGGCTATATACAGGTGTGTGGCTATATAACAGCTGTGGGGGCGAGTGCTGGCTATATACAGGCTGTGGGGGAAGAGCGCTGGCTATATACAGGCTGTGGGGGCAGCGTTCTGGCTATATACAGGCTGTGGGTGCAGAGTGCTGGCTCTATACAGGCTGTGCTGGCTCTATACAGGCTGTGCTAGCTATATACAGGCTGTGGGGGCAGAGTGCTGGCTTTTATACAGGCTGTGCTGGCTATATACAGGCTGTTGGGACAGAGTGCTGGCTTTATACAGGATGTGGGGGCTGAGTGCTGGATATATACAGGCTTGGTGGGGAGAGCTGGCTATATACAGGCATGGTGGGGAGAGCTGGCTATATACTGGCAGTGGAGATAGCTGGCTATATACTGGCAGTGAAGAGAGCTGGTTATATACTGGCAGTGGAGATAGCTGGCTATATACTGGCAGTGGAGAGAGCTGGCTATACACTGGCAGTGGAGAGAGCTGGCTATACACTGGCAGTGGAGAGAGCTGGCTATACACTGGCAGTGGGAGAGAGCTGGCTATACACTGGCAGTGGAGAGAGCTGGCTATACACTGGCAGTGGGGAGAGCCATCTGCATACTGGCTGGTGGGGAGAGCCATCTGTATACTGGCTGGTGGGGGGAGCCATCTGTATACTGGCTGGTGGGGAGAGCCATCTGTGTACTGGCTGGTGGGGAGAGCCATCTGTGTACTGGCTGGTGGGGAGAGCCATCTGTGTACTGGCTGGTGGGGAGAGCCATCTGTGTACTGGCTGGTGGGGAGAGCCATCTGTGTACTGGCTGGGGGGGAGAGCAATCTGTATACTGGCTGGTGGGGGGAGCATCTTTAGGGCTGGTGGGAGACCCATCTTTATGGTGGTGGGGGGGGCCATTGTGTACGGGCTGGTGGGGAGAGCATCTGTGAAACGGTGGGGGGGAGAGCATTGTGTATGGTGGGGGGGAGACCCATCTGTTATGGCTGGGGGGGAGAGCCATTTGGGGTACGGGGTGGTGGGAGACCATCGTGTAGGTGGTGGGGGAGCCATCTGTTTGGCGGGTGGGGGAGCCATTGTTACTGGCTGGTGGGGGAGCCATCTGTTACTGGCTGGGGGGGAGGCCCATCTGTTCTGGCTGGTGGGGAAAAGGCATTTTTACTGGCTGGTGGGGAGATTCTTGTACTGGCTGGGGGGGAAGCTATCTGTAACGGCTGGTGGGGGCTATTTTTGTTACGCGGGGGGAGTTTTTCTGTCTGTATACTGCCTGTGGGGACCTAAACCTACCTACTTAGGGGACAAACCTAAAGTAAGGAGTTGCTGGAAAAGTGAGGTTCAAGATATTTGTGTCAAAAACTGAGGTTGAGATTTTGGTCGGGAGAAGTAGCATGAGGGTTTTTGGAACGGATGGAGAAAAAAGGGAATACAAAGACTTTTCGGATAAACTCCCCGGAGTTAAAATGTCCTGAAATGTAATCTATTTAGCGCGCAAAGTGTAAGGTTTAATTTAAATAATGGGGTGGCATTTTTTCATCACTTTGTGGTGGTGATACGTGGGGGATGTGTTCGTGGTGTTGTGGTATTAAAACATCAAATGCTGCCAGCACCTGTGACATGCTATCTACCCCAATATGGTCACTGTATAGTGGAAATATGGCAGAGGGATGGCTTAAGCGGGGTCACATCCTCGTATTATTTTTTTGGCGGCCCAAATTTACCTCCTTGCTTCGCGCCCCGTCGGCGGCACTTTTCGGTAACTAAGGATTTTTCGGTCGCGTTTGGCATCGGTCTCAAAAAGGTTCGCCATCACTGGCCTAGGCCATCTCTATGTATAGCAACAATTCCTTTTTTTAGATCTTCAGACAGTTTTTTGCCATGAGATGCCATGTTTAACTTCCAGTATGAGAGAGTATGCGAGCGATAACACCAAATTTGACACACCTGCTATCCAGTCACACCTCAGACCTTGTAAACACTAATAAGTCACATGGCACCATCAAGGGAAAATGGAAAATTGGGCACAATCTGTCCATTTTCACTTTTGTTGCCAGCGGTTTAGACATTGCTGGCTGTGTGTGGAGTTATTTTGAGACACTGTTAAGCCTACAAAACAACCTTGATAATGATGGTTGGATGGCCTTTATCAAAATGTATCACAGTGACTTTTAATTTGAGGATCAATTTCTGTGTCTATTAAAACAGTTATTGGACCCTGAAGATTACAGTGTAGAGATAAGGTAAATGCCTGTAGAACACTTACACCTAAGGCCACATGTATGAAAAGTATCTAGGTCTAAAATGAACTTTGTTGCCCATAGCAACCAATCAGGGATACCCTTTCATTTTTTTTTAGAGCACATTTTGAAATGAAAGGGTTCTCATTGTTGCTATCGACAAAAGTTGGTTTTAACCTAGATGTTTTTTTACTGGGCCCTTAGTTATAGTACAATGCCACTAGATTAATGGCAAAATGTGAATCATTTAGTTATTTTTGGGGGACACCAAAATTTTTATGTTATACAAGCTGTACACTGTACTTTAAATTGCTCAAAATGGCATATCTTCGTTTTGACCCCGAAGGTAAATTATATGCCCCCCATTTGAGGTTGTTATATGGGGCCCCCCAATTGAGGGAGTTTTATTATATATATATATTAAAATTTTTATATTATAAAAATTTATTATATTTTTATTAGATTTTAACCCCAAAACTACACCTTTTGCCCTTTTTATCTTCATCATAAGAATTTTAAATTTTTTTTTTTTTAGGGAATTCAACAAAAGTGGGACAAATTGTAAGTGGAACGAAAAATTTATTGGATTTTAATATTTTTTTAAAAAATAAAAAAACAAAAAAATGGGGGGTTTTAATATTATTCGGCCCCTTTACTTTCAGTGGCAAACTCACTCCAAAGTCAGTGAGGATCTCTGAAAAATCTAATGTTGTCCCAAAGACTGATGATATAAATTAATCCCCTGTGTGTAATCAAGTCTCCGTATAAATGCACCTGCTCTGTGATAGTCTCTGGGTTCTGTTTAAAGTGCAAAGAGCATCACGAAGACCAAGGAACACACCAGGCAAGTCCGTGATACTGTTGTGGAGAAGTTTAAAGCCGGATTTGGCTACAAAAAGATTTCCCAAACTTTAAACATCCCAAGGAGCATTCTGCAAGTGATCATATTGAAATGGAAGGAGTATCAGACCACTGCAAATATACCAAGACCCGGCCGTCCCTTTCATCTCAAACAAGGAGAAGACTGATCAGAGATGCAGCCAAGAGGCCCATGATCACTCTGGATGAACTGCAGAGATCTACAGCTGAGGTGGGAGAGTCTGTCCATAGGACAACAATCAGTCGTACACTGCCCAAATCTGGCCTGTATGGAAGAGTGGCAAGAAGAAAGTCATTTCTCAAAGATATCCATAAAAGGTCTTGTTTAAAGTTTGCCCAAGCCACCTGGGAGACACCAAACATGTGGAAGAAGGTGCTCTGCTCAGATTAAACCAAAATCGAACTTTTTCGCCACAATGCAAAACGATATGTTTGGCGTAAAAGCAACACAGCTCATCAGCCTGAACACCATCCCCACTGTCAAACATGGTGGTGGCAGAATCATGGTTTGGGCCTGCTTTTCTTCAGTAGTGACAGGGAAGATGGTTAAAATTGATGGGAAGATGGATGGAGCCAAATACAGGACCATTCTAGAAGAAAACCTGTTGGAGTCTGTAAAAGACCTGAGACTTGGACAGAGATTTATCTTCCAACAAGACAATGATCCCAAACATAAAGCAAAATCTACAATGGAATGGTTCACAAATAAACGTATCCAGGTGTTAGAATGGCCAAGTCACAGTCCAGACCTGAATCCAATCGAGAATCTGTGGAAAGTGCTGAAAACTGCTGGTCACAAACACTCTCCATCCAACCTCACTGAGCTCCAGCTGTGCGACAAGGAAGAATGGGCAAGAAATGTGCAAAACTGATAGAGACATACCCCAAGTGACTTGCAGCTGTAATCGCAGCAAAAGGTGGCGCTACAAAGTATTAACTTAAGGGGGCTGAATAATATTGCACGCCCCACTTTTCAGTTTTTTATTTTTTACAAAAGTTTTAAATATCCAATGAATTTCATTCCACTTCACAATTGTGTCCCACTTGTTGTTGATTCTTCACAAAAAATGTCCCAGTAGGTTATAGGTTCCCACAATATGTAGGTAGGAATATATGTCCCCCCAGTAGGTTGTGGGCCCCCCAGTCTGTAGGTAGATATAGATGTTATAGGGCTTTCCAGTCTATAGGTAGGTATATGTGTCCCCCAGTAGGTTATAGGCCCCAAAAGTCTGCAGGCAGTTATATACGTCCCCCGGTAGGTTATAGGGCTCCACAGTCTGAAGGTAGGTATATATGTCCCCCAGTAGGTTACAGAGCCCCCCAGTCTGAAGGTAGGTATATATGTCCCTCAGTAGGTTAAATGACCCTCCAGTCTGCTGGTAGGTATATATGTCCCTCAGTAGGTTATAGGGCTCCACAGTCTGTAAGTAGGTCTATATGTCCCCCAGTAGGTTACAGGGCTCCCCAGTCTGTAGGTAGGTATATGTCCCTCAGTAGGTTAAAGGACCATCCAGTCTGTAGGTAGGTATATAGGGTCCTCAGTAGTGATGAGCGATTGTGTCAACTATCGTTATCGGATCGATACTCGATAACGGCAATTACCATGCCGATATCCGATAGCCGATAATAGCCGATGACCATTAAAGTTTATGGGAGAGGAACAACAGCTTCATTCTTACACCCAAACAGGGGAAGAGAAGCTGGAATTAACATCCACAACAGTAAACTGGATATGTTCACATCTAGGCAAACAATTTGCAACAAAGTCACGAAAAAAAATACAACTATTACATCCCTTTCCTGACCACAGCATGACCCTTAAACCGCATACCCCAAATTAAAAAGGCCAGAAGGGAGTATATTTGAACATATTTTATTGAACTGGACATTTTATCCCTGCCTTACCACACATGACCCCCCAAAACCCGCATACCCCAGATTAAAAAATGCCGGAAGAAAGTAGTCTTTGAAGCGTATTTTAGTGAAATGACATTCTATCCAATCCTTAATCACAGACCCTCAAACCCGCAGATCCCAATTAAAAAGGGGGGAAGAAATAACTTTGAACCACCATTTAGTTTAAAAATGGACATTGACTATGCCGACCGACCCCGCATGACCCTTAAATCTACTGACCACAGATTAAAAGTGCCTGGAAAAGGATCATTGAACCACCATTTAGTTGAACAGACATTGACTATCCATACCTGTAACGCAGCATGACCTAAAACCTGCATGACCCACAAATTAAAAAATGCCAGAAGGCATATATTTGAACCATCATTTTAGTTGAACTGGACATTGATTATCCCTGTCCTGTACCACAGCATGAGCCCCAAACCTGCATGACCCACAGATTAAAAAGTGCCGGAAGAAAGTAGTCTTTGAAGCAGTATTTTAGTGAAATGCATATTGACTATCCATATCCTGTAATGCAGCATGACCCTCAAACCTGCATGATCCCACAGATTAAAAAGGGCCGGAAGAAAGTAATCTTTGAACCACCATTTTAGTTGAACTGGACATTGACTATGCCTGACCTGGACCGCAGCATGACCCTTAAATCTACATGACCCACAGATTAAAAAGTGCCTGGAAAAGGAGTCTTTGAACCACCATTTTAGTTGAACAGGACATTGACTATCCATATCCTGTAATGCAGCATGACCATAAAACCTGCATGACCCACAGATTAAAAAGTGCTGGAAGAAAGTAATCTTTGAACCACCATTTAAATTTGAACTGGACATTTAACTATCCTGTCCTGGACCGCAGCATGACCCTTAAATCTACATGACCCACAATTAAAAAGTGCCGGGAAAAGGAGTCTTTGAACCACCATTTAGTTGTAAAAGGACATTGACTAATGCTTGTCCTGGACCGCAGCATGACCCTTAAAAACTATATGACCCACAGAATAAAAAGTGCCTGAAAAAGGATCTTTTAACCACCATTTAGTTGAACTGGACAATTTACTATGCCTGTCCGGACCGCAACATGACCCCTTAAATCTACATGACCCACAGATTAAAAAGTGCCTGAAAAGGAGTCTTTGAACCACCATTTTTGTTGAACTGGACATTGACTATCCCTATCCTGGACCGCAGCATGACCCTTAAACCTGTTTGACCCACAGATTAAAAAGTGCCGGAAGAAAGTAGTCTTTGAAGCAGTATTTGAGGGAAATGGACAGTGACTATCCATAGCCTGTAACGCAGCATGACCCATTAAACCCCGCACAGGTTGGGCCCCTTTTGACCATCATCATAAAATTTCGCAATAAGAAATAAACTATATTAAAAACAACTTGTTTTCCAATACTGTTGCGGCTAGAGGTACTTGCCATTCTACTGGTGACATTGTTCCACCATGACATTAGAATGTGAAGCAAACAAAACAGATGTCCCCAGTAGGTCAACAAGGCCTATCTGAAAATCCTGCATTCTACTGTCAAGTGGGTTGAAGGAAATTACTGATCAAGGCAGTGAGGCTGTAAAACGTGGACACGTCAGAGTTTCAGCTAGGCAGGGCCAGAGTTACAGTGGGTGCGGTGAGAGCCAGGGCTGGTGTTCGACATCTATTAACACGCAGGTTCAGCTAGCAGGACCGGAGTTGCAGTGGGTACAGTGAGAGCCAGGGCTGGCTTCCGTCATCTATTAACAAAATGCCTTATGACGCAGCAACAAAACAGACCTTTGACCCTTTGGCCACTGTTGACAATTGTGAACATTTTTTATCATAGGACCTGTAGTATAGCTGTATTTCACAGCCACGCCCCAAAAATTCAAAACATGACCATCTGGCCACTGTTGACAATTGTGAAGAACAAATGTCTGTTATAAACCACATTATTTATAATAGGACATGTAGTATAGCTGTATTTCACAGCAGCATGACCCAAAAAATTATAAAAATGACTTATCAGTCACTGTTAAAAATTGTGAGGGAGAAATGCCACTTAGAAGCCACATTTCTGTTCCAAAGGACCTTGATTTTAGCTGTATCTCACAGCACCATGACCCCAAAACCATTGACAGCGTGAAAAATTTTAAAGATTAAGTGAGTAAATGGAATACGTTTTTTCATGAAACCTTTTACAATTGGTGTCTTTTACAGTCTCCTCACCGCAAAAACAGCCAAATGACCTTTTGGGAACTGAGAATAAAATTTGAATTAAGAAATGATCATTTAAAAAAAATAAATTTCAAGACGACCATTTCTTTATTAAGAGGAATGTGAAGTAGACAGGAAAATAATCGGTGACCTCAGCAATTGGAGTCCCAACATCATCAGAGATCCACGCCTGATTCATCTTGATGATAGTCAAACAATCCACATTATCAGTGGAAAGCCGGATGGGTTTGTCTGTAATGACTCCTCCAGCTGTGCTGAGGTCCGCTCAGATATGACGCTGGCTGCTGAGCAGGACAACACCTCTATGGCGTGGCGTGGCGAGCGAGAGCCATTCATCCATTTTGGATACCCAGAAGTCGACTGGGTCCAGAACATATCCAAAAACATTGGTGTTGAGACGCAGATAGTCGTGCACCATGATCTTAAGCCAGTCTCTGTGTGTTGTATGTGTGTCCTGCATTACATGCGTTGGTGAGGTGGTAAATAAGGATTGCCAGAGGTCACCCTTTAGGCTTCTGCCACAAAGCTTGCTGCTGCCACTATGGCTACTTGACACTCCACTGCTGTCACGTTGCTGACGTTGTTACACCGTGACATTTGAAGAACGTGAAGCAGACGCAACAGATGTCTCCAGTTGATCAATCAGCACCGTCTCCAATTCCTGTATTTTACTCTCTATTTGGGTGGGTGGAAGGAAAGTGCTGAGTTTCGCTTTGTAACGGGGATTGAGGAGGGCGGCCACCCAGTAACTGTTGTTCATTTTGATGACCTTAATGCGAGGATCATGTTGGAGGAAATGCAGCATCCAAGCACTCATGTAAGAGATGGAGCTTTGATTTCAAAAGCCTCTGGGTCGAGGGGCACTAGCAAACTGATCTTCCTCATCTTCCTCCTTCGCTTCAAATCTGTGCAAACCTATTTCCAAGGCAGGGGCATCGGTAACGTTGGTGTCCAGAAATACCCCATCCTCCTCCTCTGCTTCCTCCGCCTCAGCTTCAACACAGCCCTGACTTGCCTCAGATGCTGTACACTGAGAGCTGAGGCACCCCTGGACCCCGAACCACCGCCTAATGAAGACCGATAAAGTTGTGAAACTGTCGGGCCTTCTGGATTCGACGGAGAGAAAGGCTCTGTGTCTGCATCTGTGTCCGTCTCCTCCGTTGCTGTTGGGAACTGCTGTTTCAGAGTGTCCAATACTTGTTCCAGAACTAAGATCACCACAATGCTTATGCTGACAAGAGCATTGTCCGCACTGACCATTTTGGTGGCTTCTCAAAACTCGCAAGGATGGTGTAGAGCTCTTTCACCTGCTTCCAATCTCAGTGGCTCAACATCCCGAGGTCCGCACCGCTGCTTGTCAGGCCATGTGTCACTTCGTACTGCGTAATGGCATTGCGTTTCTGCCACAATCACTGGAGCATGTGGAGGGGGGAATTCCAGCGTGTTGCCATGTCAACAATGAGACGGTTGACGGGGAGGCCGAGCTGACGCTGTAACGCAGTTGCTGGGACGAAGCAGGGTGCGAACGGCGGAAGTGTGAGCTCAGACCTCGAGCCATTCTCAGAAGGCAGTCCAGACCCGGGTAGCGCTTTAGAAATTTGTGCACGACGAGGTTCATGAAGTGTGCCTGACATGTGGTTGCTTTTCTTCTCGCGCTTTGACTTTCGGATTCACTTCCATCCTGCAGAAAGGAACGTCAAGGCAAACGCTCTCTCCTGTGCCTCCGATACTATCGGAGAAGAATCCGGTCCTCAGCATATCATACCCCCAGAACTATTGGTCCACGGTGGATCTCCAACATATTCCTCCGCGTAAGACTTACATGTGCCCGGCTCTCCAGAGGAGGGTTCTAAAATGGGGGCATTGCTTCCTGGTGGCTGGGCACCCCGGTGCACAGAAAATGTATCGGATAATCTCCCACTTCTATTGGTGGCCAGCTCTTGCCAAAGACACAAGAGAATTTGTGGAATCCTGGACTACCTTTGCTTGGGATAAAACGTCGTGTCACAGTCCGTCTGGTCTGCTGCACCCCTTGCCTACACCTGATTCACCATGGGCCCAGGTGTCGATGGATTTCATCACCGATCGTCCGTCTTCCTCCTTCTTTTCCTTGGCTTATCACCCACAGTCTAATGGTCAGGTGGAGAGGATCAATCAGATCCTTGGTACATATCTGCGACACTTGTCTCGGCCCGACAGGATGATTGGTCCAGTTTATTGCCATGGGCAGAATTCTCGTATAACTCTTTGGACTCAGAATTTACTGGCGCTTCACCTTTCTACATAGTCTACAGACTTTATCCCTACCCACCCCTCCCTCTGCCTTCTGCTTCCGAGGATCCTGTGGTGGATACCCTGGTCTGGGATATGAGAGCCATTTCGGAGCAGACTCACCAGTCTCTGCAGCGAGCAACAGTCCACATAAAGGCCCAGGCTGACAAGAAGAGGAGACCTGCCCCAACCTTTGCTCCTGGAGATAAGGTGTGGCTGTCTGCCAAGTACGTCCGGCTCAAGATACCCAGTTATTAACTAATCCAAGGTTCCTGGGGCCATTTGAGTTCTTGCAGTGGATCAATCCGGTGGCCTAAAAGCTCTGGCTCCCTCCTACTATCCCGAATTCTTTCCATGTCTCTCTGCTGAAACCTGGGGTGCTTAATCGCTTCTCTCGGAAAGTCGCCTCTCCTCTTCCCGAAGCTGAGGCCGCCAACATGTTCACGGTGAAAGAGATCCTTGCCATGAAGACTATAAGAGGTAGGCGACATTTTCCCATTGACTTGGAAGGGTTCGGACCGGAGGAAAGATCTTGGGAGCCGGAGGACAACATCTTGGACCGTGACCTGGTGATGAAGTTCCTCCATTCCAGAAGGAAGGGGAGGCTTAAGGGGGGGAGGGTACTGTTACGGATGGTCCCGTAGCCCGTGGGTCAGGCTGCGGGCACATTCATACTCCATCTGTCCCCCCTGCTCCGGGGACGAGTGGCGCGCTCGCTCCTCCGGGAGCAACTACTTGCCTGTCCACGCTCCTGTGTCCCCCATCTCTCTGCCGGCTGGGGCGCGCGCCCCCGCTCCTTAGGGTGTGCGCGCGCCGGTTCTCTTAGATTTAAAGGGGCAGCGCACCGGTAATTGGTTATTGCCGGCCGCTGACCCTATATATACTGTGTCACCTCCGGCACTCCCTTGCCGAATCTATTGTGCCTTGTACCGTAGAGAAAGCGTTCCAGAGTGCGTTCCAGTCTCATCTGCATTACCATGTTCTTGACCCCGAACCATCGCCACCTGCCCTGACCTGCCTGCCTATCCCCGAATATGAGTTTGGTGTTACGATTCGATACCTCGCTGCACCTCGACTGCCACCGCAAGCAAGTCGCACTAGGGGAAGCGACCTGGTAGGACTCCCACCGCAGCAAGCCCATCCTGCCTTGCGGCGGCTCTGGTTAATACCGGGACCTACTTCAGAGGATCCACTACTCTAGCCATTACATATATTCAGACTGGAAGCGAACCCAATCTCCTGAAATGAAACTGTGAGATTTAATGGGATTGAAATGCAGAGGTGTGATGTGTCTGAGCTTACTTTGGGTGGGTCCCCACATGAGTGACAACACTTTTGTACAAGCACTTCTGACTGAGGAATTTTTATAATTCCAGCCAGTTATTTTGGCACTGTGTATTTCCCTATTTTATCTATTTTTGTATATTTCACTATGTATTCATGTCACGTTTGTCACAGAACTATTTAGGGTGCAACTTGATGGGATGTCCAGCCCAAGGAGTAGGGAGAAGTGCATTGCCATCTGGTTCCTCTCCATCCTGCAACTCTGACCGCTCAGGAGGAAACCAACCACATTTTGGCTACTAGATGGACACTTGATTGGCCTTCCAGGTAGAAACCAAGAGCAAGTTTAGGGCCCCTAGGTCTCTGCAAAAGGGCATAATCGTTCCCAAATCCATGCAGGTGTCCCACTGCCCAGAAGGTTGGGGAATGGTTTGCATAGTCCCTTCACTTTTCAGAGAGGGCTTACAATAGACCACATTCCTGTGCACATACTTCTTGCATTTAAAAAAAAACAAAAAAACTACTGATATTACTACTACTGTGTAAGAATAGGGGTGTACTACTGTTGAACCAGTGCCAAAGGGAGATATTTATGTGTGCATTTATAGTGGTATAGATATTGCAAAGTAATAAATAGATACAATAAATTATCATATTTCAGCATCAAGTTTATTCCGCTAGGCATTTTGAAGGTCTTTACATGAATGTCAGATACAAAGTCTTCAACAAAAATAAGCATTTTTTTACAAAATCAGATGTAAATCAGCATTGGAACCTTGAAAATGTAATAAGAATTCATGTCATAAATATCAACCTAAAAGTAGAGCTGTCCATAATAGAAATATCAACATAACAAAATGCTGAAAATATATTACTTTATCATGATTTCCAGGCTTTGTATTTATTTTTTAAATCATACAACCCTGTTAAAAACGTATTTACCAAAGCATTAGATGCTAATTTGTATTACTCCATATACTGCTTGCAGGGGCGTAACTAGAGACGCCAGGGCCCCATAGCGAACTGTTGGATGGGCCCCCCCCCCCCTCCCTGACCACGACCATGTACCAGGACATGCTGTTAGAAAATGTAGATAACAAGGGCAAATACCTCACCATACATATCACCATCATGCTGCTACCAAACAAATCCACTATACCAAAAACCAACATTACCAATAACGTAATTACAAAAGGACCTGATTATACCACAAACACGACCACAAATAACACCAACATAGTGACTGAATAAAAACCCTACACTATTACTGATCAGTACACAAAGACCAATACTGTCTAATAATAATAATATATAATAATAAAATAGTGACCATAAAGTGGTATTTTACAGTGTAAAACAGGCCTTTTGAAGACTGTATAAAAACCACCATACAGTGACCATAAAAGGGGTAAATAGCAGTGTACAAAAGGCTCTGTAGACTGTATAATAACCACCATACAGTGACCAAATAGTGGTAGACAGCAGTGTACAAACCTGTGCAAGACATATAAGTATTACAGTGCAGTTACATCTTGTGACTCACAGGTGACGTTTCTCTGACCAGTCGTTGACTTTCTCTTTTGTTTTTTAAACCGGTCCAGTCCGCCATCTTGATGACATCTCCCGCCCAAACTTGCCCTGCAGATTTAGATACAAATATCTTAGAATCCTGACTTTTCCAGCCCTGCCCCCCTGGCTAATGGGGTCCATTTAGCAGGCAGGGCTTAAATAGGATAATATGGGGCCCCAAATAGGCAAGGTTTGGGTAGCCAATAGAGTGCCCATATGGCAGGCAGGGTTTAGGTAGCTATAGGGAGCCAAAACAGGTAGACAGGGGTTAGGTGGGCTATAGGGCCATATGGGTAGGTTTAGGTAGCTAAAGGGGCCCCATATGAGTAAAACCGGCAGGCTTGTGGGTGTATACAGGCAGGCTTGTGGGGTTATATGGCAGGCATATAGGGGTGGTAGAGGGAGGCATATGGGGCCTGTACAGGCAGGGATATGGGGGCTGTATAGGCAGGCATAGAGGGGGCTGTCTAGGCAGTCAGGCAGATAGGGGGCTGTATAGGCAGGGAAGCAGGCAGATAGGGGGCTGTATAGGCAGGCAGGCATATAGGGGGGTGTATAGTCAGGCAGGCATATAGGGCTGAAAAAGGCAGGCAGGCAGGCATATAGGGGGCTGTATAGGCAGGCAGGCATAGAGGGGGCTGTCTAGTAAGGCAGGCAGGCATATAGGGGGCTGTAAAAGGCAGGCAGGCAGGCAGATAGGGGGCTGTATAGGCAGGCAGTAGGCAGATAGGGCTGTTTTAGGCAGGCAGGGATAAAGGGGGCTGTATAAGGGAGGCAGGCATATAGGGGGCTGTATAGCAGGCAGGCATATAGGGGGCTGTATAGGCAGGCAGGCATATGGGGTATAGGCAGGCTATTGGGGGCTATAAAGGCAGGCATATGGGGGCAAAAGGCAGGCATAAGGGGCCTATAGGCAGGCATATGGTGGCTATAGGGAGGCATATGGGGGGTATAGTAGGCATATGGGGGGCTATAGGCAGGCATATGGGGGGCTATAGTCAGCAAAATGGGGCTATAGGCAGGCTATGGGGAGGGATAGGTAGGCAAAAGGGGGGCTATAGGCAGGCATATGGGGCTATAGGCAGGCATATGGGGGGCTATAGGGAGGCATAAAGGGGCTATAGGCAGGCATATGGGGGCTATAGGCAGGGATATGGGGGGTATAGGTAGGCATAATGGGGTATAGGTAGGCATATGGGGGCTATAGGCAGGCATATGGGGGGATATAGGCAGGCATATGGGGGGTATAGGCAGGCATATGTGGGGGTATAGGCAGGCATATGGGGGGCTATAGGCAGGGATATGGGGGCTATAGGCAGGCATATGGGAGGCTATAGGCAGGGATAAAGGGGGCTATAAGGCAGGGATATGGGGCTATAGACAGCATATGGGGGCTATAGGCAGGCATAAAGGGGGCTATAGGCAAGGCATATGGGGGGTATAGGTAGGCATATGGGGGGTATAGGTAGGCATATGGGGGCTATAGCAGGCCCTATGGGGGGCAAAAGGCAGGCATATGGGGGGTATAGGGAGGCATAAGGGGGGCATAGGCAGGCATATGGGGGGCTATAGGCAGGCAGCTGGGGGCTATAGGCAGGCATATGGGGGCTATAGGCAGGCAAAGGGGGCTATAGGCAGGCATATGGGGGGCTATAGGCAGGCATAAGGGGTAGATAAAAAAAGAAACAAACTTAATCACCTCGGTCCACGCTCCCCCGATGCGCCGGGTCGCTCCGCTCTGCTGCCTCCCTGCAGCCCTGCGCTCAGCGCGGGCGGCGCGGTGATGTGACGTCACCCGCGCGTGCCCACGTGACCACAGAGGGCCGGCAGGGGGAAGTAACAAGCGGAGCGATCGGCGCTTCCTCCTGCTACTACCGAGCAGCGCTGCCTCTGAACGCTCGGCGCGGGGGGCCCGGGCGTTCAGAGGGAGTATGCGCTGGCCCGTAAACTCCCCGCCCACCCGCAGATGAACTGTAAGTTCACGCCGCGGGCCCAGGGGCGGCATTACCGGGGTAGCGGACGCAGTACAGCTGCCCCGGCCCCCCTAAGCGCAGGGGCCCCGTAGCAACTGCTACCCCTGCTACCACGGTATTTACGCCCCTGACTGCTTGTATATTAAATATTTGCAAATGAGAAACAAACTTACAAACTGCGTAAAAATAATAAAAATCTCAGATATATAATAATTGAATAAAGAAGCAAATTGTCACTTACCAGGTACATAGATTACAATACAGACTGTAATTTACCTAACATGTAAATATGCACAACATATGTATGTTTCCTATCTAAATACTGTATGTACCACAAAGCTTTTTTCTGTCTGTATTAGAAGTCTACAGTGTTATTGTGGAACTGTAATCTTTCAAACAATAATCTGTATGTTGAATACAACTGAGATCATGTATCATAGGAATAATGTATGGAGAAATGTAGCTTTCATTCATCCTTACAACCTTTTTTTGTGCAGAAAATATTTAGTTAAAAGGGTTGTCCCATCTAGTCGTTTTCACTCTTCACAGTCTCTTCAGGCTCACACTTCCTATGTAGGCTGTGGGCAGATCTACACCAGTGACTGACATTTTAGCTCTGCTAACTACTATTCCTAGTTGAGCCTGTTATAAGGACATTGGTGACAGAGGCTTGTGAAAAATGACGACACTGTGGAAGCAGGATGTCTGGCTAAAGGTGTAAGCTAGCAGAGCTGTATTTGTAATAAGGGAAAGCATTTCTTTAAATAAAAACTTGCAGCTGCGAGATACAAAAAAGTAATGACGACTCTGTTGTCTTTGATGTAATTACACATAAAAATGCTCTGCAGACCTAACAGGATGGTACAAGGCTGCTCTCAGATCAATAACTCTAAGGTGCCGTTCACACGGCACAGGACAAATACCGGTCGGAGAAAAGCCATCCCCCTTCACATAGGCATGTTCATACTCTGTACGAAAACTGGATGGAAGAATGAACATGTTCTATGTTTTTCGGACCGCCGGTGGTCTGAAAAACCGGCGGGCGGAAAATCCGTGCTGTGGGGACCGCTGCACGGATTTTCAATTAAGGTCCGCGTAAAAGTTTTTCAGCCGGTTTGCAGCCGGTTTTCAAAACCGAGAATCGGCTGAAAAACTGGCTGAAAAACTGTGTCGTGTGGACATGGCCTAAGAGTTACACTTTTTCTCAGTAGACAGATAAGATCAGAGACTGAGAAGCAAGCTCTGTCCTGCTAAGAAGAAACAGCAGGAGATTACTTCACCAGACCTACCACTACTAGAGCAGGGACAAGTGGTCAGTAATCAGAGAACCTTGTTTAAATAAGCAGGAGGTAAGAACTAAAACGGAAAATCTGAAAAGAAGCAATCTATTTTTTCCTTTTCCCATCAATGAGATGGGAGTGCCCATTTAAGAGTTTTTCTTCTTAAGTTGTGTAAGTAAGTTTCTACTGTAAAAGCAGCAGAAAGGAGGGTGAATACATCTTTATAGCAACTATATTGTTTTAAAAACACATAGAACCAAACAACAGCACTCTGCAGATGCCAAGAGACAAAGAAACAATGAATATAACAATTATTTCAAAGTGTATTGCTGCTGCCTATGTGAAAAATTTACCCCTAGAGCTACTGACCTGGTGTAACGGTGAAGGTAGTGGATTCTCTGGACCACAGCAAGCAGTGGTAACGGCAACGCCAGGGAGCAGGGTCTAAGTAGGTCCCGGTATTCACCAGAGCCCACTCCAAGGCAGGATAGGCTTGCTGCGGCGGGAGTCCAACCAGGTTGCTACCCTTGGCGTGACTAGCTTGCGGAGGCAGCCGAGGTGCGTCGAGGTACCAAATCGTAAGACGAAACTCGTAATCAGGGTCAGGCGGCAGGTCAGGGCAGGCAGCATAGATCCGTGGTCAAAAAAACATCGCGAGGGTCAGAAACACAGGTAAGACGTGGACACACAGGAAACGCTTTCACTAAAGGCATGTGGCACTGAAGATCCGGCCGGGAAATGCCAGAGGTGTACACCCTATATAGGGTCAGTGGTTGGAAATCAACCAATTTCCGGCGCTCTGTCCCTTTAAAATTGAGAGAGCCGGCGCGAGCGCGCCCTAAGGAGCAAAGATGCGCCTACCAGCCGGCAGAGGAAGCGTGAGGAAGCAGGAGCACGGTCGGGTAAGTTTTCCTGAACGAGTGCGCCCAGGGCCCGACACATGGACCGCGGCACCATTCGTTCCTGAAGCTGGGGGATCCACAGGGACCCGAGTGCGCACGCAGTCCGACCTGCAGGAGCCACTCGTAACAGTACCACCCCTCCTTAGGCCACCACCTCGTCCTAGATCAGAGGACTGTCAGCACCAGGTCACGGCCCAGCAGGGAGATATGGAAAGAATTTGGGATCCGCATGGTGGGTGGAAGCCGGAGCTTATAGGCCACAGGATTGATACGCTTCAACACCTCGAACAGCCCCAGAAACGTGGACCCAGTTTGTAGCTGGGTTTCTTGAGCCGGATGTATTTGGCAGATCTTGTCTCCAGGAGCAAAGGTCAGAGCGGGTCTCCTCTTCTTGTCCGCCTGGGTTTTCATGCGGACTGCTGCACTCTGTAGGGACTGATGAGTCTGCTCCCAGATGATTGTCATATCCTGAACTATAGCATCCACCACGGGGACATCGGAGGAGGAGGACATAGGTGGTGGGCGGGGATGCTGTCCGTAGACCACATAGAAGGGTGAAGCACCAGAAGATTCTGAGTCCAGAGAGTTATACGAGAACTCCGCCCAAGGCAGTAAGCTGGACCAATTATCCTGACGAGCCAAGACAAAATGGCGCAAATAACTGCCTAAGACCTGGTTGACTCTCTCCACTTGGCCATTTGACTGCGGGTGGTATGCCGAGGAGAAATCTAACTTCACCTGTAACCGGGAGCAGAATGCACGCCAAAACCTTGAAACAAATAGAACCCCTCGGTTCGAGACGATGTGCCGTGGCAGACCGTGCAGAGGAAAAATTTGCATGAAAAAGAGAGTGGCAAGACGAGGGGTAGACGGTAACCCGCTCAAAGGAACAAAATGTGACATCTTGGAAAATCGATCCGTGACTACCCAAATCACAGTGTTGCCAGAGGAGGGAGGAAGGTCGGTGATGAAGTCCATCGCCACATGAGTCCACAGTGTACATAGAGTCAGCAAGGGTTGCAGCAGGCCAGACGGACTGTGGCGAGGCGTCTTATAATGGGCACAAGTGGTACAGGCTTCCACAAATCACTCGTATCTTTGGCAATGTCTGGCCACCAGTAGAACCGTAAGATCAGCTGATACAACCTCCGGGCTCCAGGATGCCCAGCCACCAGAGAGCAGTGGCCCCATCTCAGGACTCTCCTCAGAAGAGACGGGTGCACATACTTCTTGCCTGGAGGAACCTGTTGGAGGTGATTCAGCGCCGCGTGAACCAAACGTTCGGGAGGTTTGATGTGCTGAGGCAGAGGATCTTCTCCAATGACATCCGAAGCGCGGGAGAGAGCATCGGCCTTGATGTTTTTCTCCGCTGGACAGAAGTGAATCCGGAAATCGAATCGTGAGAAAAAGAGGGACCATCGGGCCTGACGAGGATTAAGGCACTGAGCTGACTGAAGGTACTAGAGGTTCTTGTGGTCCATGTACACATCAAAGGGGTGACAGGCTCCTTCCAGGAGATGGGGCCATTCCTCCAGGGTCATCTTGATGGCAAGCAACTCTCGATCCCCAATGGCGTAGTTCTTCTCAGCTGGCGAGAATGTTTTGAAGAAGAAGCCACAAGTGAGAGTCCTCCCTTTGGGCCCCCCTCTGAGTAAGAACTGCCCCTGCACCCACGGAAGAGGCATCCACCGCCAACGAAAGAGGCTTCTCAGGGTCAGGGTGTGACAGGATGGGTGCAAAGGCAAAGGCAGCCTTTAACTCAGAGAATGCTTTTTCAGTCGCCGGCAGCCAACATCTTGGATTAGCCCTCTTCTTAGTCAGGGCCACGATTGGGGCCACCAACATGAAAAAGTGGGGAATTAACTACCGATAATAGTTGGCAAATCCCAGAAAACGTTGTATGGCCCGAAGGCTAACAGGACATGGCCATTGCAGGACCGCCGACAATTTGGTAGGATCCATTTGAAGACCCCTGTCGGAGACAATATACCCGAGGAAGGGCAGACTGGTCTGATGGAACAAGCATTTCTCCAACTTAGCATACAGACAGTTACTGCGCAGGCGTTGCAGAACCTGGTGCACCTGCACCCGATGGGTCCGAAAATCAGGAGAAAATATCAGGATATCGTCTAGGTATACGATGACGCAGGTATACAGTAGGTCCCTGAGGATATCATTGACAAACTCCTGAAAGACCGCCGGAGCGTTGCACAGACCGAAGGGCATCAACAAGTATTCAAAGTGCCTATCTCGGATTTTGAAAGCCATCTTCCACTCTTCTCCCTCCCAAATCCTAATGAGGTTGTAGGTCCCCCAAAGGTCCAACTTAGAAAACACCTTGGCCCTTCGGAGTCGGTCGAAGAGTTCCAAGATTAACGGTAAAGGATAACGGTTCTTCACTGTAATTTTGTTAAGACCCCGATAGTCGATGCATGGGCGTAGAGAACCATCCTTCTTCTGCACACAGAAAAAACTGCTCCAGCGGGCGAGGAGGACTTACGGATAAGCCCTTCTGTAAATTCTCTTGGACATAGGCCGACATGGCCCGGGTTTCAAGCATGGACAGCGGGTAGACCCTGCCCTGAGGAGGGTTAGTTCCAGGCAGGAGATTAATAGGACAGTCGTAGGGACGATGAGGCGGAAGAGACTCGGCCTGCTTCTCTGAGAACACATCCCCGAAATCCTGGTATTCCGCATGCAGTCCTGGCAGAAGTCTGAAGGAGGGCTGAGGAGAAGAGGGACACACTGGGTGAGGGGCACCAGACAGAGATTCCAGCAGTCAGGTCCCCAATGCAAGACTTCGCCTGTCTTCCAGTCGAGCGTAGGAGCATGGCGTTGCAGCCACCAAAGCCCCAACAGAATCGTCGAGGATGATCGAGGCAGCACGTAGAAGGTGATCTTCTCCTTGTGTAGGGCCCCCACGTGGAGGGACACCGGCTTGGTCATGCACCTGATGGTGTCACTAAGGAGCTCCTCACTAACTGAAGATATCACGAAAGGCTTCTCCAAACGAACCACTTGTAGACGATGTTGGGACACCAGGGCGGCATGGATGAAGTTCCCGCCAGAACCCAGAGCCCAGAAAGAAGACCCCTGAAACAAGAGTCCGAGTCAGTCGTATCTACTGAGAGGGAAATTGATAGGGACCTTCTACGGGGCCCTAGGTGCGGGCGTTTTTTTTTTTTTTTGGAAATGGGGATGGGAAAGCGGTCCCCTCTGGGAAGTGGTCCGGTGGCCCAGTAGAGGCAAAACTCTTTTTGCTTGTAAACAGTCCAATCCTATCCGACAGAAAGCTCAATCCACCTGCATGGGCTCCCCACCAGACAGCAATGGAAGTGGCAGCAAAGGCCTGTGGAACACGGAGCAGGAAAACCCAAAATTGGGGGGGGCCGAACCAGTGTTTTGAAAAACTCCCTGTCTCTCGGAGAGTGTGGTTATCAGGGGGCCCGGGTGGATAAAGTCTTAAGGAAGAGGGTCTCTGGCTGTAGTGTGCCCTTTACCCTGTGGAAAAGGGCCCCTTTTTAAAGGTGGCGCAAGGGCGGTGGCGTTAGGGAGTTGGGGCCCGGGTCGGAAAATGGACGGCATAGTCCCCAACGGGGAATCGCCCTGGCGAAGGGTTTTCAAAAGGCCCCGCCTCCGCGGAAGATGCTCGAGCCGGTTCCTCGAAGACACTGCGGAACTCTTTGAGGAAAGCCTGCAGATCCGCCTCCCCGGGTCGCTCCTGCCCCAGAGGGTGTAGCCCAAGACGGGCCTTCCCCGGCAGCAAACTGACCACAAACGCCCTTCGAACGCCAGTAGGGAATTGGTCACCATCAGCTTCAATGTGCAGGGGCCTGGGTAATAATCCCCTGCAAGCTTTGGGTCCCGTGAATTTAGAGGAAATGACAGCCGGGTTTGGGGACCCACAGACGCTGGGGGAACAGCCGACGAGGCGTAGAACAGGTGGAGTTTGCGATTTTTCGGTTGGCCCAGGAGCTGCTGCATCTGGCGGTCGCGGTTTCAATTGCTGTGTTGTTGGAAATTGTTGCGACTGGGGATCGATATTTGCGAGATCTGGGCCCCCCCTGGGCGGGCCCTTGGCAGGATCCATGGCCGGATCTTGGCGAAGGTAGTGGATCCTCTGGAACACCACAAGCGGTGGTAACGGCCGCACCAAGGGGCGGGGTTTAAGTAGGTTCCGGTATTCACCAGAGCCCGCCGCAAGGCAGGATGGGCTTGCTGTGGGGGAGTTACAGGTCGCTCCTTGACGTGATATTTTTTTTCTCCAAAAAAAAGCTTCCCCTTGTGACAAATAAAAATCTGCTAGCTCACATTTAAAACCAGAGATTATGTTTGGACAGTGTCATTTTCCCTGTAGCAGGCTAATGGGAAATAAGCCCCCAGCAGATTGTAGTCACACGACTTTTGACCACACCCTGAAGGAAGAAATGAAAAAAACTAGATTGGACTAACTTCTATAATGAATCCAAATCTGAATCCAAATAAAAATTTATGGTAGTATTAAAAAATGTGGCCCAAACTGATCTGTTGTTGTTCAAGGAATTTGAAACCAGCTTGGCACAGAATAGACACTTAAAATATTATCATTAGTGAAGTCCATTCCACAAACAAAAAAAGGTGTCATAAAAAAATGGTGGGCGAGCACCAAAATACTCATTTTATTTTAATTCCAACTTTTGTTTTTCCTCTACTTGATCTGGAAAACATAAATCATTTTATAAAATAATGTACTCTTCATTTCATTAGGTATGTTTCACAAAGCCAGAATTTTCAACTATTAAACATTGTTTCATGTCCTATCTGTGACTAGTCTATGTGCTACAAGGTTAGAAAGGGGTAATTGAATAATTTTGCCTAGGGTTGTAGTTCACATAAAAGATGAACTTACATCTATTATTGTTGTATGATACATATTATATCCTACAAAATAGTTTGGTTATATTCTCATATTTAATAACCAGTTAGGAAGAACTTATTCCCTTAGTTGTATATTTACATTGTGATAACTCTAATGTTACATATATATCTTTATATTGTGATAGTCTGTCATGCAAGAATAATTACTAATCCCATTTTCTTTTGAAAACAATTTGTCATGAGCTGCACCGCAGCCCATTCTCCCATTCGCTGGGACGCTTGTTTACCTCTTCACCGCACTGTGTGGCATCTCTGTTCTGAAGCTCTCTGCTTTGGGTGTTCCATAGGGGAAATTTTTGCCCCTTGTTTTGCAAAAATATAGGGCCAGTGTGCGTCACCAAAGTTTCCCGGAAAAGCCTATTCACCCTTTAACTTTAAAGGGGTTTTTTAAAGCTCATGGATTTTTGGTGTAACAGTGTTTTGGTCTGTGTTCCTGAACATCTTCTTTGTTTGCTGCCTACCCTGACCTTTTGACTCTGACTCCTTTCTTGCTTCTATTGCACCAGGTCTGTCCATCAGCTGTCACCATGGGTGACCACGTTAGGGATAGTAACCTGGGAGTTTCCCACAAGTGAAGATCAGATACATTGTGTAAGGGATTAAAGGGTGAAACCAGGGAACTCCTTAGACTCTGGTTCTCGGCATATTTCTACCCAAAAGCTCATGGCTGAATCAGTGGATCCACCTTCTGACCCATGGCAGCAAGAAGTAGAGAATATGCCCTTTAGGTAAAGTTCGTTGGTGGAGAAAGTTTGGTGGCATGGCAGTCCTTTAAAAAATGTGTAGAGTGCTGCCCCAAAGGGCAGCCGCAGGATGCTGAAAAGTGCGGCAAAGAGGTAAACGATAATGTCCACAGCTGGAAGCAAAGGCCACAGGGCAAGGAATGTGTCACCAAAAATGACTTATTGTTTTAATCTTTGGTTTTTTTTTGTTAAACCAAATTTTTTTTAAAAATTTTTTGTTTAGATTTTTTTTAAAATTTTCCATATCACTTTCAATAGTTTTTAAAAATTCTTAAGTCCTGCAGTTTTCATTTTGGCCACTAAGTCTGATAATAGTCTAACACTTCCTGTTCTGTAGAGAAAGGTTTTCAGTAGTCTGCTCATAATCAGTACAAGCAGAATTACACAGAAAGGTGACATAAATGTGTGCAGATAACACAGGTTCCACCAATAGGAGATAGTCACAGCTTCCCCTCTCTCTCTCCCTGTACACTAACTTCTTCCCAGGTCACAGAGCATGCCTAGAAAACTCACCTATAGAAGTCTGTAAGACTGATCCTGTTCACAGAATCCTATGTACATAAATCTGCTGTAAAGCATTTCTCTAAATGCTGCTAAAAGCAGTGCAGGCAAGAAAGCTATCCCCACAGTCTTATACAAACAACTGATTTGAGAAATCTGCAATCAGAAAATAAAAACTGTTAAGAAGAAAATAATGTGTATCAGTATCTTGTTTTGATTAGTAAAAAAAATTCCCTTTAAGCTGAAATACATGTGGTATTAGCACTTCTGCACTATAGCGAGTGACAATACATCTCCATACTTTATAGTACTGCACCATAAATGGAATCTTCCTTTAAAATTCACTACAGACTCCAAACATAGCCCCATAAAAAGGGTTTGAAGAAATGTTTGGCTGAAACCTCACAATTGGCAGTTGCCTTATTTGTTCTGTGCTATGAAGGGTAAATGCAGGGTTACTGACTAAAAAATACATTTATCCGGCCCTGTAGAGTTTATATACAGTTAGTCATGGATAGAAAATCAATGATGACCACAGTGTTTCTGTCATGTCACATTCACAGTGACAGCTAAAGTGATTTGTGAGCATCTCACCAAACAACTCACCTATTACAAGACTTCTGCAAATGTGAAATGACTGTGTATGAGATGTTGGGGTTAACTGCAGTCAACTACTGTATTTTATGGTTTTAGCTGAGTCTTTAAAAGGTCTATTCTGTTAGGACAACCCCAATACATATGTCCTATAGATGTCATAGAGGGGCACTGCTCTAGAGGACAAATAGCAATATCTATTAATTTGTCTAATATTTATTTTAATAGATGCCATGTATAAACCATATCTGATTCCTAGGGGTTGTTAGCTGCTGCACCAGTGGTAAACTACAGATGACAAGCAGGTCTTTGATTAGAGGAATAATTATTTACATATGATCGTTTATAAGGCTATGTTCACACGGCGTAATTGTAGGGCGTACAGTACGCCCCGCAATTACGTCGGGTGTTCGGGAGTCGCGCTGATACGCACGTACTCCTGTGATGCGGGGTGGGGCGACAGCCCGCTGGCCCCATTTACGTGCATTACTCGTGGCACGTATTCGCCGCAAGTAATTGACATGTCACTTATCTCCCTGTGCGTACAATACGATCGTATTGTACGAGCGGGGAGAGGAGGCGTAATCCATAGTTCTCTATGAGAACTGTAGATTACCGTAATTTCGGTGAGCATCTCGCTCGTATTAAAGTGCAAATACGATGTGAAATGCACGCTGAAATTACCCCGTGTGAACATACCCTAAATGATTATTTATATTTATGATATTTTTTATTTGATTATTTTCTTTTTAAAATTGAATATATTTTCCCATAGTATTGAATATTAGTACAGTGCCTAGTACATATCACAGTTATGTATATCTGTTTGATGACTCGGTATCATAACACAGATGATATACAGGGAATCTTGAAGTGAAACCCACAGTTAACTTATTCGCTTCCAAATTACCAGTAGGGGGTTAAAGAGACACTGTTGGTATGCTTATGAATATTGTGGTTTACTAGAGAGATCTGCTGCTGGGAAAATGAACAGTACAGGAAGGTGATCAAGAATAGACATAAAATGTAGTTTCCAGTCATAGAGCTATCAAAATGACATGCTTTTATTATTGTGGGTTTTAGTTTAATAAAAGCAAAGTAGCAGTATTTTCTAAACTGGCAAATGTAAATGCAAACAACATATAATTAAATCTAAATCACATAAGAAAGAAAAGTAGAACACAGTAGAGCACCACATGAAATTCAAACAATATATAAAAAGTGGATATGTTTAAACTGATCAGGGTAAGACAAATGATGATATTCAAGTTCAGTTAAATACATTTACAACATGTATATGGAAAGAAAATAAAGTTACAATAAATTTCCATTTTTGCAGTGTTTTTCTTTCTTACATTCTTTAGCAAAACCACCACAGCCAGGTGTTTCTGCAGTTTAATAACAGGCCTGGACTTAACAGTAAGACTGTGAGTACAAGTCACATTGAGTTAGTTATTATATAATTTGGTAGCATACAAATTGAAGGTGAGGTTCATAACCCCCTAAATAATGTCCTCCTACCTCACCCCCAATCTGTATAAAGACGAAGCCGCCCCCCCCCTCCCCGCCTCATACAGAGAAAGGCTATGTCCACACTGTACAGAAAAACGATCATATTTTCGTCAGTTTTAGCATTCTAAAACAGCCGAAAATACGATTGTTCAGCCTGCCCATAGACTTAAATAGAAAAAATTACGTGTAGTCTACACAGGTCTTTTTTTTCCCGATCGTTTTCTGGCGGTGGCGGATTTAGGAACATGTAATAAAAACCACCAGCATCTGGCGTCTTTCCGTCATTTTCCCATACATTCAATTATAAGGTCGAAGGAAAAAAAGCTAAAAGCAACCGTGGTTTTTGCACAAAACATGACAAAATATGGTCTGCATTGGACAAAAAACGGTCAACTATCGGACGGTTTTTGTCCGATGCTGTATGGATCTAGCCTAATCCTGGGTGGAAAACAGCAACAAGATCTTGTGTGAGAAACCCAAAAAAATAAGAACGTATAATGGAGGGATACTAAAGATAAGCAGTAAATACATATACTGTACTGTGTTATATCGCATATTATCACCATGTTGGATCTCTCTCCTCACAAGGCTAGTGGATAGAGCTACAGTTGCTATTCAAGATTCTCTATGAAAACTACATGTTTCACAACAGCCGCTTCCTCTCAGCTGAGCTATAGATTCTATATACTATATACACACCAAATACATTTATACATAGCAATGTATACACACATATACAATTGAAACCAGAAGGTTACATACACTATATAAAAAGACACATATGCATGTTTTTCTCATTGTTTAACATGGATTCTGAATAAACCTTACCCGTTTTAGGTCAGTTAGGATTACCAAAATTATTTATATTTGCCAAATGCCAGAATAATGAGAGAGAGGTTTTTTAAGCCATTTTTATTACTTTCTGAAAAGTCAAAAGTTTACATACATTTCATTAGTATTTGGAAGCACTGCCCATAAACTGTGCGATTTGGGTCAAACTTTTTGGATATCCTTCCACAAGCTTCTCACAATAGTTGGTAGGAATTTTGGCCCATTCCCCCTGACACAACTGATAGAACTGTAGGTCGCCTGGCTCACACCCGCCTATTCAGCTTTGCCCCTACATTTTCAATAGGATTGAGATCAGGGCTTTGTGATGGCCACTCCAAAACGTTGACTTAGTTATCCTTAAGACACTTTGTAACCAGTTTGGCAGTATGCATCAGGTCACTGTCCATTTGGAAGATAATTCAGGCACTTATTGTTTTGGCTGTTACAATGATTATACAGTATATACTGTGGTACCTTATACAGGTGATCCCTTTATTAATTTTATCTAGCTTTTTAATTAACATAAGTTAGTTTATATCACTTTAGTGGTGTTACTTGGGAAAGAATTGGTATTTTTATGCCAATTGGCCATAAGTTTGTTCAGCATGGCCCCTGCTGTCAGTCCTGAATTCTGTTGTCCTGAATTCTACACATTTATGGCACATAACTCGCAACACTTACAATGTGCCACATTTATGCTGCACACCACTATATACTGTTGCACTCTACACTCATCTAAAGCGGTTCAGAACTAGCCAGTCAGCACCTGTTTTCGTACATGTCACCCTAAAATTCTTATTTAAGCCTCTAGAAATGCCCCCATGGATTGCTCTGTAGTGTGTATGAGCTATCAGAACTACTTCTCTGTTACAGATTGGGAGTGAGGTTGTGAGGAGGTGTAGGGAGCCTCATGTCAGCACTTTGAATCCGAAAGGTCTTAATGAGGTACTCACCAAAAAATGAAAAAAGGCAGCACTTCAAAAAATCAAAACAATTTTATTTACCCAAACGCAGCGACGTTTCGGTTCTAAACAGAACCTTTCTCAAGCACAGCAAAACAGTAAACCTCTAGTGGTATATATAGTGCACAAATACAGTGAATACAATGAAATACAATCATATGTGAAAACTAATGACATAAATCAAGTTGTCAATAAATAGTGAAATAGTAACATCAGGGTGTTCCAATACATTCTCAGTGATCTTGTCAAAATATTCGTATTATTCATGTTATCCACATGTGAAATAGAATGTGATGATTGTGATAGACATGATATAGAATACCCCTGCGTGAAGTAATAATAATAAACTACATTTAATTATGACTCGCTGCTTACTAGCTGGACATCTTAGAGGGAGCGGCGCGATCTCCGGCGTCCTGGATTCAAAGAGCGAATGCGTGACTTCCGCGATTGGGGCCTGCGCAAAAGAGCTTCCAGAACCCGGCAAACGTCAAGGCCGGCGACCAGACTGCGCCATGCGTAGCCTTGCGTCTACCCACACAATAGAACACGCAACGAGCATCTAGCCAAATAACCACATAAGTCATATGATTCTATAATGCATAAGATACACTTAAATGGGTCAAAATGGGCAGTTAAAATAAACCCCGAATCGGTGAATTGCCACCATCCCGGACACAGCACAACAAGGCAAATGGCCATATTCTGCTGATTCACGGGGGCAGAATACAGGTCCCCCGCAATTACGCAGCCGGACCCGTAAACAACCAAGGGCAAAACACATATCAAGGGGCGCAAATTCAAAAAGACAGCGCTTCTATTATAAAACCCCTAGACCAATGCTTTTAAGTGAAGTTAAAACAGAAGGGCGTTGTCAAACATATGTCAAACGAGAAGGTCAATATCCAAGGGAAAACATCGGGTTATAGTGGGGGGCGCCCGGCAAGATGTCAGTAGTAATTCCAAGATGACACAATTCTTTAAATCTAAAAATAAAGAAAAAAGATTTAAATTTAAAAGTAAATAATACTAATAAAAATAAAAAACATAACTAGCACTGTCTGTGCTACCATTACTTGAAAAATTCATATGGACCTGTCACAGGGAATTTTACACCCTTAACGACACATTTTGAGGATTATCTTAAAATCAAAATTCATTACCATTCGGGGAATAATGTCTCTAATTTATGTATCCACTGAAATTCTTTCCGTTTCAAAGACAAAACCCTTATCCCACACCACGCCTTTAATTGGGAACTGATCAAGAATCATAAACTTCAAATCATCAACCTTATGGATTAGCCTCCAAAAAATGTTTAGGAACTGGGGAGATCAATTTTCCAGTGCGAATTGTAGAGTTTATGTTTATTGATACGAATTCTGCATTTTTTGTGTTGTTTCCCCAACATATAAATTCCCCATGGGCGATTAGTACATAAATCACGTACGACTACGGCATGTTAAAAAATGATGTATTTTATAAGATCGTTTTGTGTGGGGATGTATTTAAATGTGTTTACTCCTAACAAATTTTTTACAGCAAGAGCAATTAAGACAAGGAAAACAACCTAATTTCTGTGGTCCAACCCCTGTTTGTGTAATTAAAAAGCTTCCCTTTTTTTAATATCTGTGATTTCCAAGATATCTTTTTTTTAATTTTTTTCCTCCTATTTGCCATTTCTGGTTTGGGAACTGAAAATTCAGGTATTTTTCGGAAAATTAGGGCTTTAATAAATGCCATTCATTTTTAATGATATTTTTTATTTGTTTAGACACCTGGGGTATAGGGAGAGACAAAGGTTATACGAGGAATTGTACTATTCTTTTCCTTTGACCTGTAAAAAATGTGTTCTATCCAAAACCCCTCTACCTTATGCCGCTGGGAAGAAGTAATCCTATCAGGATTCCCCCGTTCTTAAACTTCAAAGATACTTCATTTAATCTATTCTCAAGATCTTGGGTCATCCCCTATTCTTTTGACCCTAAGAAAACTGACTAAAAGGCAAAGATTCTATCATGGGACGGGGATGAAAACTATTAAAATGTAATAGATTGTTTCGATCTGTTTCTTTTACAAAAAGATCAGTGATAAGTTTATTGCCATTTTTCCATACCATAGTGTCCAAAAATTGGACATTTTGTTTGTGAAGACATCATCGTTTAAAATTAATATCAGGATCCATTTTATTCAAAAAATCAAAAATTCCTCAAGTTCAGTTGCAGGACCCCCCCAAAATTACAAAAAATTCATTCATGTACCCCACCATCTAAAACAATGTTTTTCTGATGGTGGGATAAAATAGATGTGCTCCTCCTCCAGTGCAGCCATGAAAATTTTTCGCATAAGTGGGAGCTGCATTGGATCCCCTGGCGGTGTTGCTCTCGTTGTTTAAAAAAATTTCTTGGAATGCAAAATAATTCTCTCTAAGAATAAAGTTTAAAAGACCTAACAAAAAGTCTATAAATTCCCTAGAGAAATCTGAGGTATCCAAAAATTTCTTAACAACGGCTATACCTCTCTCATGATTTAGTGGCGTATACAAATTAGAGACATCAAATGATACCAAAAATCAGCATCATTGATATCCACTTCATGAATTTTATTGAGAAAATCTGTGGTATCCCTTATATTGGATTTAGCGGGGAACAGCTATTCCCTTAAAAATTTTATCCAAAAAATGGCAATGGGGCAAAAATTGAGCCCCTCCCCGAAACAATGGGTTGGCCGGTGGATTAATTAAAGACTTGTGAATTTTAGGAAGGGCCGTAAATTTAGAGGAATAGATGAGGTACTCAATTTTTAATGTGTTTCTGTAGCTTAATGTTTTAAACTATATTCTTTTGTATTTAGGTTTGTTTAAAAATACTTTTAATACAGTCAACAAATGGTTAACTTGTTGTATATAAGGAAAGTTTTACACAATGTCTTACATGCTTGAGAAGGGAGGCACCCTCTCGAAACGTCGCTTCACAGGTGTGTAACACCCTGCCGATAGATGCTCCTGCCTCGTACATGCGCTGTGCATGGATCTACGCTGCTGAATATACGATATGCTGCTGTCACACTTTGGACAAGACTGTTCATTACAAGTATGCTACATGATTTTATCGTTGTATTTATAGTCCTTAATTAAAAAGATGCCACATTCTTCTTTATATATGCGTCTGAGCTGCATAATATATTGAATTGTGAAGACGGAGGGGAGAAACCGCCTATACACAGACGCCACCGTTAGTGTGTTGAGAAAGAGACATTTATTTATTTAAAACCCATTGTATCCCATTATACTACAAAGAGTTGTTCCCTTTCTCCATTCCTTCCAGACCACCATCATGACTTCTCCCGTCCTCATCCCTGCAGAATTAACCACACCAACATCTTAGACGCTGTACTTTTCCAGCACCTCTCTACCAATTCCTCCCTCTGTACAAACTCCCCATGGGGTGATAGATGGAGTAGGGGGATATGTGGCAATACATAGTGGTCAGAGGGGTATAGAGTGTTATGTGAGGGTTGTATTTTGTCTCGTCACTAGGCCACAGGGGTGAGAGAGGAGGTAAAGGCCACAGCTTACAGGCACAATCTCCTTTGGGCAGACAGAAGGCAAACCCCCTGGTGATTGTGGTGTGGCTCTGGCCTGTTCTCCATTCCCTGCACATCCAGATGATCAGCCTCAGCCAAGACCTTCAGGGGTGCAGGGGATGGAGTATACTACTATTGTATTCGTTAGACTACGTTGGACCAGCGTAGCATCTATTTCTAAACTAACATGGTCAGTGAGGGCTGGTGTCAGTGAGAGTTTATTTAAATAAACTGCTGTTTTATTTTGTTTATGTATTTTTTTTCAAATTTTTCCAGTGATAGTAATGGAAGTGTCTGTCAGATGCCTCCATCACTAGTACTCGGGCTTAGTGTCAGCCTGTGGCAGTTTTTGTCACCCCAAGGCCAACACTAACCCCATGTCACTCTTACCCCAATACCCAATGCCCCAGGGTTACCCGGAAGAGCTGGGTAACCATCAGAAGTGGACCTAGGGGAAAGGGGAGGCCGCGTGGGGCAGAGAGAAGGGGCCGAGTGGGGGGGCAAGGAGCAGGGAGAGACACTTACCTCCCTGCTGTGTCCACCTCCTCCTGCAGTTGCTGCCTCCGCCCCTGCATTCACACTGAACAGTGTAACTGAGGGGGTGGGGCCAGCCCCCAGCAGACAGTGACATCAGGGGAGATCGTCTCTATGACTGGCCGCCTGTGAGGGAGAGAGGTTCCTGACAGGTGGCTGGTGACTGCAGACACTGTTTGTTCATCCCGCAGACGCGCAAACAGTGAACTGCACAGCAGTCCTGGGGATTCAGGGCACGTGCCCTGGAGCGAGAGGCCGACCAGGCTCGCCCCGATCTGTTACCAGGGGCTGAGGAAGCCGAGAAGGTAGCTGCAGCCGGTGCCGCTGCTGAACCTGAGCCAAAGAGAGAACGCCCTCAATGCATGTCCTGGGAGCGGAAGAAGGAGCTTGAGGAACAGGCCTACCAGTTCATGAACTGCAAGGGCTTAGCAGGAGCGTGGGTGGCTGAGAACAGGAACACCGGAAAGGTGATCGAGTTCGACCAGCATGCGGGCATTGGGTTCATCTTGGAAGACAGGACTCGAGATGTGTTGTTCATGAACCGGAGAGTGGTGAAACGTATCTTCGAGCCAGAGAGACTACACAGCCTGTATTGCGGGGTGCGGGTAAGCTTCCGCAGAATGCCAGGTCCTAAGAGCCCTTGGGCTGCTGGGGTGGAATGCCTTCCCCCTGAACCATATGTGCCAACTGAAAACTAGGATGAGGAGGTCCCGGTGGAAGCTCCGGTGCTGGTGGAGTCGCCTATGCCAGTGCTGGATACGGGGCACAGCAGAGGAAACATTCGTGAGCAGTCTCCTGGGCCGGAGCCCACCGTCAGTGTTACGGCTCCTGCAAACACAATACAATATCAGCAGCACTCTAGAAACACTAAAAAAGCAATCAAAGAGGACATAAAAAATTTTGAAACAGCATTTCTGCTAATATGAAATATATGAAAAAATTGGAGGTTCTTAGTGCACATTTTTGATCAAAACTGTAAATGCCCACCTACCGTGGGAAGGTGACCCCATTTCAGGTGGGAACCTACGCTACATGCTACCTCTCTAGGTGTCTGTTCAGACCTCCACATTTCAGGGTTAGAAGGTCCCTGCTATAAACCTGATCTGATTTAAAAAACCTGTGGAGGTGGGCGGAGTGCATAATCCAAGTTGAGGACTACCACTTCCCCATACAAACAGTCAAAATACAAAATCTGGTTAGTACATCCGTTTTGAAGAACAAACGTATAGGTGCACACTGTTGTGGCAGCAAAAGCTATGCAAACACAATACAATATCAGTAGCACTCTAAGACCATATAAAACCGCAACATATCATTACCATAACAATACTGAAAAATACCACTGTACTGTTACTGAATTCATTACAATAAGACTGATATTACTGCCAAACAGTGATCATATAGTGTTAGATACAGATGTACACAGGTGCTCCACACACAGTGCAGTTACATTCAGTGACTCACAGGTGACTTCTCGTCTGACGAGTTGTTCACTTTCCCTTTTCTTCTCTATTCAGTCCAGACCACAATGATGATTACAACACAAACACCTGAGACTCACTTGAGTGGGGACCCACACGGAAGGAGTAAGAGAAGGGACCTGAGTGGAGCCCCACACAGAATGGAGGAGGGGGAACTTAAATGGGGCCCCACACAGCTGGGGGAAGAACTTGAGTGGGGCTCCACACAGTTGGGGCCCGGAGGGGGAGGCACTGGGGCAAGGGGGCCCTTAAAAGGGGGGGGGTGCCACTCCTCACCCTCTGAGCCACATGGGCCCCTGCAGATGGTCTGCAGTGCCGAGCAGGCCCATGTACAGGCTGACAAGTTTGCAAGCCCCCATGTTTCACGTTTTACACTGGGCCCGTATAGCAGTACCCCCTGTACTGCCTTTACAGCGGTCCTGCCACCACTAGATAGGTTGGATTTGTCAGAGATGGACCCAGATTGCGTCTGCAGAGTTGGTGTCAGATAGCAAATGCAAAGCGAGAGCAACAGCCAGAAACTATGCAGAAAAAGCTAGAGTCAAGAACCAGCCAGAATCAGAAACCAGAAGAGTAGAAACGAGGCAAAGTTATGCAAGAGAACAAAATGGAGGCAGGACACAGAAGCAATCATAGGGTGAAATCAGAGTCAGTTTACCTCCTCTCAGGTGTTAATAAGATGTAGATTTAGAACTCTGATGAGTTTTCTTCCTCACATCTCTGATTGAGGCTTGGCCAGAGTCCAAGATAACCCTAAAGGGATGGGATGTTAAGCTCCTAACAGCCAATGGTTAGTATGGCAGCTAGAGGCAAAATAATGGCTTTCAAGTCTGCCATGTACTGAAGAATGTTAGGCCCTTCCCAGAGACAGTCTATTAAGCTGCCTGTTTCAAATATATTACGTAACAAAATGGCGATGTATTTGTATGTAGTTAAACACAGTTAAAAAAAAACAGTTTAACACAGAAAAAAATAAAATAAGGAAAAAACGTATACAACGCACCGGTTTCCCCAGTAAAAGCACTTTATTTTATACAAAAAAAATTTTAAAAAATCGCACACAAAAATGGGTATTGCTGAGGCCAAATCCAGTCTATAAAATTATAATGTTATTTAATCCCCAAATTTGGACACGCAAAAAAAAAAAATTAAAAAAAAAAAAAATTTTCCTTTTTCTTTTTGCTCCCCACCCCTCAAAAAAAAAATTTAAATAAAAAAAAATTAAAAAAATTTCTCATGTACCCCAAAATAGTACCAATAAAAATGTCAGAAATAAAAAACCCTTACATCTCCTTAAAGAAAATTTTCAAATGTTTTCCGGTTCCTCCTGGGAAGATTTACCCTTGTTACCAGAAGGCCTGGAATAGACATCTGCCCTACAAGGCAGATTCCCCCTTTTGGGGCCACTCTTCAAAACTAATTTTTGGTTTCCCCTGGCCATTTTTTAGGCCTTTTTTTTAAAATTTTCCCACCCAGGGTTTTCCCACCCTTTGTTTTGTTTTTGGGCCAAAGATACAAACCCGGATCCGGGTTGCGACTAATAAAAAACCGGGGCTCCACACCCAACGGCAAAACTGCCCTTTGGGAAATTTTAAAAAAAGGGCTGCTGAAACCCCCGGGGGCTTTGTCCAAAAAATTACCAGTGAGGGGCCCAAAAAATTTTCTCCCCCCCTTGTAGAGGAGAATAAAAAAAGAAATGCAGAAAAAACAAATTTTTGGTCAGCTCACGTTTTTGGACAGTAGAACGTATCTCCGATTTGCCCCGGAGAGGCGGGAAACCCAACCTCTAATAAACAATCCATGCAAAAACGGGTTAGTGAGTCCACAAAACCCCGGGACAATATGTGGGAAACTCACCCTCACCCATCCGTTTAAGGGGCCAGGCCCGGAGCATGGCAGGGCGATTCCTCCCCCCTTTTCAAACACAATTAGAGAAAATCCGCCACTTCTTTCCAAGAAAACCGGGTTTCGAAGAAGGAAAAAAATTCCTTATACTTTTTTTCCAACTTTTTTAAAATACAAAACATGGGGGATGGTGGTGCTTCAAAACGATTATATGACCCCCATGGTTCCGCTAAAGACCGACACTTTTTTGGGAAAATTTAAACCCTTTAGTCGTGGTCACCCCAGTTAAAACCCCCTTTTTTTTGAGTGCTAGCTATATATAGTAACATCCTAAGGGTTTACATGCCCAAAGGGGGAAGAAAACGCCCCCGTGACTTGGGGACCCTTTGCACAAGGAAACCAAATGTAAAAGCTTTAAACACACAAACTTTCTAAAACTAAAACTAAATAACATAGTGCCATTCCAATATTAAATATGGGGGTTTATAAGACTTTTTCAATAATGGTAAGAAATATTTTAAAAAAGATTTTCACACCTGGGGAAAAACCCTCGTACCTAATTTAAAAATCCACATGGATTCCCTGGCTAAAAGCTTACAATGAAGATCAACACCTCTCGGTGCTTGTGTCACTTTCTCCACAGCGCAAAAACTAAATGAATGTAAGTCGCCCCCGTGCACCTCTTGCACGGGTGCTTAGACACACTTGAACATTTAAAGGGGGTTCCCCCTTCCTTAGCAAATAAAGAAAGATGTCCCCCCTTTAATTTTTAAATTTTTAAGGGGCCCTGTGGAACAACCCACATATTGAAGCCTGCAAAAAATTACAGGCGGGCCCCCAAACAGAAATTTCGGGCCCCCATACAGCTGAACACCGCCCCCCCCTTAAACCCCGCCCCCCAAAAAAAAAAAAAGATCGCCCCCCCCCAACAAACCCCCACCACCCCCCCCCCCCACAAAAAAAAACCCACCCCCTAACATAAATGCGGGCCCCTTTTACCACATAATACAGTGTGCAAAAAAAAATTGTATTGTGTAGTACAATGTTTTACATAAAAAGTCCCGTCCACATTTTTCAACACAGGGCAAAATAGCTCCATCCATATCCCCCCCCCCCCACACGGGGCCCCCATACAATATCCCCCTCCACCCACATACAATATCCCCCCCCCACCCACATACAATATCCCCCTCAAACCCCCATACAATTTAACCCCTCCCACCCACTACAATTTTCCCCCCCACCCACATACAATACCCCCTCCACCCACATACAATATCCCCTCCAACCCCATACAATATCCTCCTCCACCCACATACAATACCCCCCCACCCACATACAATATCCCCTCCACCCACCCAAAAAATATCCCCCCCCCACCCACATACAATATCCCCCTCCACCCCACATACAAAAAACCCCTCCACCCCCCCATACAAAAATATTTCCCTCCACCCACATACAATATCCCCCCCCCCCACCCACAAAACAAAAAAACCCCCACCCACAACCCAAAACCTCCTCCACCCACATACAATTTTCCCCTCCACCCCCATACAATAGCCCCCTCCCACCCCCCCATACAAAATCCCCCTCCACCCACCTACAAATCCCCCCCCCACCCCCAACAATTTCCCCCCACCCACATACAATATCCCCCCCCACCCCATACAATACCCCTCCACCCCACATACAATATCCCCCTCCACCCACTTAAAAAAAAATAAACCCCCTCCACCCACATACAATATCCCTCTCCACCCACAAACAAAATCCCCTCCACCCACAAACAATATCCCCCTTTCCCTGTTTCCCTTTGGGCTGCACCTCAAACCCCCTTCTAAAATAACAAACCCCAAGAAAGGAAAATTAAAAATCCCATTTCCCGGGGGGCAGGGTTTCCCCTTTTAAAAAACTGGGACACATGTACACTGCCAATAAACCAATGCCGATATAAAACCCCCTTTTTGCCCCGGGCCCCCTTTAGTTTTTACCAGGGTTTTGCCAGGGCCCCCCTTTTGTTATAGCCAGGTAGTCAGGGCCCCCCCTTTGTGATAGCCAGGGCCCCCTTTTTTGTGGGTAGCCAGGGGGGGGGGGGGGGGGGGCCCCCTTTTGATTAACCAAAGAAACCCCTTTTTTGGGGATAGGCCCCGGGCCCCCTTTAGTTGTAGCCAGGGCCCCCTTTTGTTGTACCAGGGACCCCTTTAGTTGTACCAGGGACTCCTTTAGGGGATAGCCAGGGGCCTCCCTTGTTGAGCCCCGGGGGCTCCTTTAGGAAAATTTTGCCAGGGGCCCCTTTTGTTGTTCCAGGGGTCCTTTAATTTGGAGCCAGGACCCCTTTAGTGAAGCCAGGGGCCCCTTTAGTTTATAGCCAGGGATCCCTTTATTGTAGCCAGGGGCCCCTTTAGTGATAGCCAGGGGCCCCTTTAGTTGATAAACCAGGGGTCCCCCTTTAATTGTACCCCGGGACCCCCTTTTGTGATAGCCAGGGGCCCCCTTTTTTTGTAGCCCAGGGGCCCCTTTTGTTTTTAAACCAGGGAAACCCCCCCAGTGATTTCCAGGGGGGCCCCTTTTTTTGTAGCCAGGGACCCCTTTTTGTGAAGCCATGGAAAACCCCTTTTTGTTGTAACCAGGGGCCTTTTTTTAAAATGTAGCCCGGGACCCCTTTTTGTGATAGCCAGGGGCCCCCTTTTTTAATTGATAATTTAAAAAAAAAACAACAAAACAGCCACTTACCTCCCACCCGCTCCGCTCCGGGGCTCCGAGTGCCCCCCCCTCCGGTCCCGACTGCCGCCCCAAACGGCGCCCGGGGAAGTTTACTCCTCGCGCCACTTTTTCGCAGCAGAAAGGGGGCCGGGGCCCGGGGGGAGGCCCGAAGGGCCCAAAGGGCCCTTCCCGCCCGCCAGGGAATCAGCGGAGCGCAGCGCAGTGGGCCTGTGCCCCTGACACCCGCGCAGTCCCGAGAGTCGGGGGCCTTAGTCCCCCGGGTACCGGGCCGGGCGCCGGCCGCCCCGGGGGCGCGGGGCCCCGGGGGCCCCAAGAAATGGATTCCGGGGGGCCGGGGGCCCCGGGGAACGAAAGGGAAGCCGCCTCCCGGGCCCGCAAAGGAAAACCCCCGGGGCAAACCCCGTGAGTAGTCCGAGCCCGGTTCGGCCCGGGGTTTGCTGCCCAGCCCCGCTCTGCATGCGGAAATAAGGGGCCCTACGGGATACTGGTTGTACCCCCTGTATGGCGGGGCCCGATTCCCGGCAAAAAGGTAAATTACAAAATTTTCTGTTACATTTTAAAAAACTTTTTTATACTGTAAAAACCCTTTTTTTTTCAAAAGGATTCAAATGTTTTTTTTTAAAAAACATACTTTTCAGGCTGTACATTGTTTATTTGGGAAAACTTTTAAAAGCCCCCTTGCACTGAGCCAAATTTTTTTGGAAGAGTTGGGAAAAAGAAAACAAGCCCCGTGATCAGGGAAACCTAATTGGGGGGCCTTTTTTGGGTACATAACGCGTATTGCATTGCAAGATTTTTGTAACTCTGGATTAGTTAAACAATAAGGGAAAAATGTTTTTAATAATTTTTAAAAATAACCCTAAATTTGGGAAACTGTACATTGTGGGAAAATTTTATTTGGGAAACATTAGTACTTTTTCATTTTTGGGAAAATCTTGCAACAAAGTTTTTTGTTTCCCCGCATTTGATTCTACTTTGTCTCTCCTGATTGTGGTGGAGTAAAAGGTACGTTCTCTTAAACCAAAAACAGGTTTCTTGCTCTGCCCAAAAACCAATACCGTGAATTAACCGTGCCCAAAATTTTCCTTTTTGCGGGCTAATTTCCATAAGGGGTGTTGTCCACGACATTCCGGGGTGAAAAAGAGTCCCGAATGCAACAAAGAGTTGCCCGGGGGGGTCGGTTTTTTTAAAATTGGGGTAATTTTTAAAAACATCCCCCTGGACAACCGTTAGAGTCCCCAAACGGATAAGGTAAATGATGTCATTTTTGAAAAGGGGAATTTAAGGTTTTATTTCAATTTTTTATTAACTTTCCCCACAAACTGTGTGGCTTGTTGTGCCGTCCCCGTCCCCCCCACACACCATCAGAAGGTCATCGGTATACCTTCCATACCAGATGATGTGGGGGGGGGAGGTGCTAGACTCCGAAAAAATTTACCTCTCCTCCCAGACCGGCATAAAAATGCCGACCAGGGAGGGAGAGAAACGAGCTCCCGTAGGGGCACCCCATATTTGTAAATAGTAGGTGCCGTCGAACATTTAAAATATTGTATGGAAAAGGGGGGTACCTTTCCACCTCCACCAAAATAACCCCGCTTGTTATGAGATAATCACTGTAATTTTACTCAGGGGATAATTTTAGACAAGAAAGAGGGAGTGTCATGCGGCATGCAGGGGGTAAAAAACCCACCCACATCCATGAAAAAACCCAAATATTGGGGGAAATTTCCCGAGGTAATTGCTCAAAACTGGGTTTATAAGGTGTTTCGTATCACAAGGTATCCAGGGGAAATTTTGGGTTTTTAAAAAGGGGGGGGGTTTTTAAAAAAAAAAGGAAATGGGGGTCTACCCATAAGCCCCCAAAAACCGTTTAGGAAAAACCCCTATACCCCCCCCCCACAATAGGACGGAAGGGAGGGGGAAAAATCCCCTTATGAACTTTTGGTAGGGAATGGAAGATTGGCACTACTGGGTTCTCTACATATAGATGTTCAGCTGATGCCTGAGAGAAAATACCAAGAGAAACCCCTTATTAAGCAAATCTTGCAATATGCCTTTAAATTGATTAGTGGGATCTCTATTCAGAACAGAATAGATATTGGAATCCTGTAACATCATTAAATTCTCTCTTAAATAGAGTGCTTTATCGAGAACCACTACTGAGCCTCCCTTATCCGCAGCACGTATAATTAATTCCTGGTTATTTTGGATTTCTGAGATGGCTATTCGTTCTTTAGAAGTGACATTAAGAGATTTTTTTCTTTCTTTTGTGCGAAGGTGCAACGCTGTTAGATCCCTTTCGACTCTTTCCTGAAAAATGTCTAAACCCACCGATCGTGAATTGATAGGATAAAATCTATCATTTTTGTGTTTGAAATTAATAGGATCGTCATTAATCATTGTTGAATCTGACATAAGGGATCTAAGTGAAGCTAAATTAGATAATTGTGTAAAGGGCAAAATGGGGGATAAACTGCTAACTGATTTATTACTATGAATAACATTAAAAGTTCCTAAACTGGGCTCTTGATTACCTATGACAGAAAAATGATTTTTTAAAGTAACAAGTCTCGCAAATCTGTTCACATCCATGAGCGTACTGTATAAGTCAAAATTATTAGACGGTGCAAAATTTAAACCCCTAGATAGTATCCGAACTTGATCTTCTGTTAATATTTGTGCAGATAAGTTGATAACAGGGTTTATGTCCTCCGCTCCCGTCTGAGTGTCCATGGAATAATTTGCAGATTTCTTTGTCTTATGCCTTTTCCCTGCCCACCTCGTGCGTTTTTTGAGCCGCCTCTGTTGAACCGTTGGTTGTAAGAACTTGCTAGTTCCTGAGGTAAATCCTGCGGCATATGTTCTAATAATTGCCGCATATTGCCCATGTCTGAATTGGTCAAATCCATCTCTAGGGAGTTATCCGATGCAGCTGAGGAATCATTACGTGAGGAATCCACCTCTGAGAAGCTGAACCGTCTGGGCAGTGTTCTCTCCCTGCGGTAACTATGTCCCCTCAGGATGGATCTCGGAGTATCACTGTTATAGTCTTTTCTCCAGGTATAGACCTCATTCAACTCATAGTCACGAGTATCTCGCAAGAATTTTTGTTTTTTCATAGAAATTATATCATTTTCCAGCTTTTTGATGCTGTCTTGCATTTTATTAAATAACACAGAATAACCGGCATCCTCTTTATGAAGCTCCACCTCAGTTTTGGCCGCTTGTACCTGTTCTTTGATGGTTTGCAGGGACGTTTTTTCGTATTGTATAATTAGTTCAATAAGTTTTCTGGAGCACTCAGTCAACACATTGTTCCACTGTTCCACAAAGGTTTCGGAAAAAATGGTGGTTGAGGTTTTCTTTATGCGTAGACCCCTTGGGATCATATTCTTGTCTAGATAAGAATTCAATGTGGTAAGATTACACCATATTTTGATCTCCTTCCGTGAAACTTTTTCCAACTTATAGAATAAATCTTTAAGGTTACGGGAATCCTCCGTATTACCCGAGTTGGAATTTTGAAAGATTTCCACAGCCTTCTTAAGTCTGTCTGCATAGCCTTCTGTAATAGTAGTTTCCGCGTTACCAGCATCCTCCATGATATACTATATATGCTTGAAAAATCTTAATCAGTCAATATAATTGAATAGGCAAAAAAGACGGGGAGCACGAGTTGTGACTCTGAGAAATACAAACAATATATGTAAACTCAGCTCACCCATCCATTAATAACGTCCAGGCCTCGGGAGCACGGCAGGGCGGAGTCCTCGCCCAATGCAAGACAGCAATTAGAGAAAAGCCGCCAGCTTCATCCAAGACACCGGATCGTAGAAGGATAAAAATTCCTATACTTTATTTCCAACTCTTTAAAATACAAAACATGGAGGATGGTGGTGCTTCTAACGCTTATATGGCACCATGGTTAGCCGCTGAAGACCGACGCGTTTCGGAAATATTCATGTGCCCCGACTGCTTTTTAGTCCTACTCTGACCCTGGTCAACAGGGATTATGAAATTCAATAAAAATGTGTTTTTTGGCATATTTTTTCATATTTTGCTGGGTTCTTAGAGTCATGGACTTTTTCTGAAACAGTATGCTCTAGTGTTGTTGGGGTTTTTTTGTAGGCATTTACCCATAGACTTCCATTAATGAAAAGAACAGCCAAAAAACACTAGTCTTAATATAAAAAAAAGCCATTTAAAAAGTATCAATAAAAATGCATGAAATGCATGGCATTTTTTACAGCCCCCAAAAATCGCCAAAATAACTATTTGTAAAATAACTATTTGTAAGCCTGAACGGTATTTAGTGATTAAATTTTCTTCAGTACCAGTACTGTACACTGATTTTAATCAGTCTAACCAGTCATGTACTTCTGGACCGAGGCTTGCAGCAGATGGTGGAGCTGATAAAGTCGTGAACATTCTGTAGCATAACGTGCATCCAAACTACAAGATGAGGGGCTGCCATACACGTTCAGTGTCAGGAATATTAAGGGTACGTTCACACAGCGTGTTCAGAGCTCCCCTTTAATTTTTTAGAGTACCATATGAAATTAAAGGGGAGTTCTGCTTGGTTGCTATGGCCAACAAAGAAAGTCTTAGACCTAAACAGTTTTCATACATGTCCCCCTTATTTTCTATGACTAACTACAAATGATCTGGTTAAATAGTTATCTAGTTCCATTGTAGACATAGATATAGAAATTCTTAGTAGGTGTCCATTCTAACAAGGGTTGTCAGGTGTAAAAAATAATATCTCTTCCAAAGTTAGGCACTTTTATAGTATACTGTTATTAAATTTTCCTTCAGTTATTCCTGCAGTTCTTCATCAGTTGTTTGATTACAGGAAGCTCAGTAGTTCTATGTGTCGGAACACATATGAAACAGCCCTGTGTCGAGCCCAGGAGATCAGGTGATCAGAATGATTTGGATTTTTTTAGACCAGTATTTGAGGCCATACCCTTTTGGTCCTGCCTTCCATGGCTTTCAACATGAGAGAGAGGCTGGTTTTGGAAGGGAGGAAGATAGATAAAGCACGTCAATAATCCTGAGTTTTGTAGTCTTATAGCACAAAAAAGCAGCTTTCAAAAATAAATTACTGCTGATGTAATAGGAACATCTCAAACCAGTACAAAAACATCACAGGGAGATGAATGAAAACCGAGACCAGGCAGCCTTATAAGAATCTTTTTTATTTTTTTTCCCTCAGAACAACTTTTTATTGATACATTGTGTTCAGTTCTATTTTTTAAATTTTCTTTCTGCTCTTTGATTTATTCCATCAGTCATTAATGTTTGTGAGATGATATCTTGTACTGTACATATTGGAATTACATTCTAAATCACAGCTGCAAGCCAAGGAAGTTTCAAGAGTTCATTTTCTTTTCAGGAAATAGGTTTTAATGTTTTTTCAAGGCACTTAAAAACTTCCCTACCTGCCATCCTTATTTATTATATAACAGTTCTAGGAAAATAATTTTACATACACTTTGACAATATTCTCAGTTTCTTACCCTGAAACATTATGAATCAAGGCAGTGGAGTTGATAAATACTCAAGGGAACTATTACTTTTCAACAACAGGTTCCCTCCTTGAAGTGTTGGATGTCTGCGGTATAGCATGCCTCATAAAATTATTTCTGCTTAAAGGGATTGTCTAATAGAGGAAAATTCATTGAAATGGGGCCAGGCGGTGGAAAAAAAGGAAAAAGTCAATGGGTCTGTTCCCTCACCTCCCACAAGAAAAAAATTCTTGTAATTTTGCCTTTGTTTTTTGGGTTTAGTTTTTGTTAGAGTTTACACTGAACAGTTTAATTGACATGTTGTCTGTATTCTGCCGGTCAGTAAGTATACAAGGGCCACATTATTACCGCATCTCACCAGTTTATAGTGACTAATACCACCATAATGTTACTGACCAAACCAGTATGCCAAGAACAATATTACCAATAACAACAATATACAAAGACCAAATAGCACCCCACATACCGCTACCATATAGTGACCAATACCATCATACTGTTGATGACCAAACCAGTATACCAAGACCAATAATATCAATAGCAATATACAAGGACCACATAATACTGCCACATCATGACCACTTATCTCTACCATAAAGATACTGAATAAAACCATTGTACTGTTATTGAGTATAAACCATTACACCAAGACCGCTATTACCTCACTATTGAGGTGTCCTTGGTATTATCAACAGAATAACAAGACAGGATGTAAAGTGGTGCAATGCAGACAGTTCTTTTACTCCAGTGAAGTTGATATACCAAAAAATAAGCCTTTCATGAAAACGCTTTAGGCAGGGTTCACACAGCTTATTCACAGCGTAATTGTGGGATGTATTTCGCCCGTAATTACGCCGTGTTCTCCAGAGCGGGGGCTGGGTGGGCGGGCCGCGAAATACGTCCCACAATTACTCCGAGAATAATTGACATGTCACTTATCTCCCCGCTCGCTGTATTGTACGGCAAGCGGGGAGAGGAGACGTAATCCGTAGTTCTCTATGAGAACTGTGGATTACTGTTATGACTGGGACGTATTTCGCCCGTATTAGAGCGCAGTATGGTGCGAATTACGGGCTGAAATATGTCCCAGTCATTGCCATGTGAACATAGCCTTACAGTCCACACAGGAAGCCAGTAGCAGGGGTGGCACCAAATCTAGAATCCAAACTTTTAACTCATTTAAGTTCTCTGCAGGAGCTTACTTGCTTGCCCCAAGCGATCTGGAAAGACTAGTGAATTGAGCCAGGCCGGAAGCTGCTAAACATCAACTGACTATGAGGCTTTGTCTTCACTTACTTCATCCTCATGTACTTTCACTATAAAGAACTCCACTCCAGGTGCTGCCAGGTTTTCCCCCTTCCTAAACGTCTCTGGCCTACTTGTTCTTGTTTGTTAAATTTGGGGCAAAGAGGAATAGACACAGTTTCTAGAATATAAGTCCAGGGCTATAAACACTTGGTTAAGCAACTCCACTGAATACCTGAGTAATCGTTACCTCTCCTCCTTCCACCTGGGTACCTATATTTACAGTGGGGAAAATAAGTATTCGATACCCTGACGATTTTGCAAGCTTGCCCACCTACAAAGAATGGAAAGGTCTGTAATTCTTATGAAAGGTACACTTCAAATGTAAGAGATAGAATCTAAAAAAAATCCAGAAAATAATATTGTATGATTTATAAATAATGAATTTGCATTTTATTGCATATTAGGGCTTTTTATTGTAATTCTTTTCAAGATGGACCCAAGCGGCGCTTTTGAAACACGCAGCAGCAGCGATCTCTCATGTGAACGCCGCTGCGTCTTCCTAATAGCGAGCAGTGATATAGTCACTGCTAATTGTTAGATCCGTCTTGGGGTCCGCTCTGTCGGTCCCCAAGACGGATCTACAAAGAGCTTGTAACACGGAGTGAAAACTCCGTGTGAACAAGCCCTAATAAGTATTTGATACAATAGAAAAACAGAACTGAATATTTGGTAAAGAAACCTTTGTTTGCAGTTGCAGAGGTCAGATGTTTCCTGTGGTTCTTGACCAAGTTTGCACATACTGCAGTAGGAATTTTGGCCCACTCGTCCATACAGATCTTCTCCAGATCGTTAAGGTTTCAGGGCTGTTGCTGGGCTACATTGAGTTCCATCTCCCTCCAAAGATTTTCGATTGAGTTCAGGTCTGAAGACTGGCTAGGCGTCTCCAGGACTTAAAATGCTTCTTACAGAGCAACTCCTTAGTTGCCCACCTGTGTGTTTAAGGTAATTGTGCTACTGGAAAACCCAGTCACAACCCATCTTCAATCAGGGGCGTAGCTAGAGACTCAGGGGCCCGGGTGCAAAACCTCAGCTCGGGGGCCCCCTACCACTATAGGTCCCCATAGGCAGGTATATAGATAGGTACAGCTCCCCACAGGCAGGTATATATATAGATAGGTACAGGCAGGTAAATAGATAGGTACAAGCAGGTATATAGATAGGTACAGGCAGACACAGGCAGGTATATAGATAGGTACAGGCAGACACAGGCAGGTATATAGTGAGGTACAGGCAGGTAGATATGAGGTACAGGCAGGTATATAGTGAGGTACAGGCAGGCAGGTATATAGTGTGGTACAGGCAGGCAGGTAGGTATATAGTGAGGTACAGGCAGGCAGGTATATAGTGAGGTACAGGCAGGTATATAGTGAGGTACAGGCAGGTATAGTGTGGTACAGGCAGGCAGGTATATAGTGTGGTACAGGCAGGCAGGTATATAGTGAGGTACAGGCAGGTATATAGTGTGGTACAGGCAGGCAGGTATAGTGTGGTACAGGCAGGCAGGTATATAGTGTGGTACAGGCAGGCAGGTATATAGTGAGGTACAGGCAGGCAGGTATATAGTGAGGTACAGGCAGGTAGCAGAAATTAATAACACTAATACTTACCTTAACTTCCCGGCCGCTACGCAGCGATTGCCGCCTGCGCGCTGCAAGCGGCGATGAAGCTAATCGATCGGCATACACCGATACCGGCCGCTTAGTACAGTGAAGGCTGCGGCGCGATGAGATAATCTCATCACGCGGCTGCCTCCTCGGCCGCACAGTCGTCATAGGCTGTGCGGTCGAGGAGCGTCCCTGCGTGACGCCGCCAGCGCCGGGACGCTCCTCAGCCGCACAGCCTATGACGACTGTGCGGCCGAGGAGGCAGCCGCGCGATGAGATGATCTCATCGCGCGCGGCCTTCACTGTACTAAGCGGCCGGTATCACCGCTGCCTGCACCGCGCAGGCGGCAATCGCTGCATAGCGGCCGGGAAGTTAAGGTAAGTATTAGTTTTATTAATTTCTGCTACCTGCCTGTACCTCACTATACTGCCTGCCTGTACCTCACTATATACCTGCCTGCCTGTACCTCACTATATACCTGCCTGTACCACACTATACCTGCCTGCCTGTACCACACTATATACCTGCCTGCCTGTACCTCACTATATACCTGCCTGCCTGTACCTCACTATATACCTGCCTGCCTGTACCACACTATATACCTGCCTGCCTGTACCTCACAATATACCAGCCTGCCTGTACCACACTATATACCTGCCTGCCTGTACCACACTATACCTGCCTGTACCTCACTATATACCTGCCTGCCTGTACCTCACTATATACCTGCCTGCCTGTACCACACTATACCTGCCTGCCTGTACCACACTATATACCTGCCTGCCTGTACCTCACTATATACCTGCCTGCCTGTACCACACTATATACCTGCCTGCCTGTACCACACTATACCTGCCTGTACCTCACTATATACCTGCCTGCCTTTACCTCACTATATACCTGCCTGCCTGTACCACACTATATACCTGCCTGCCTGTACCACACTATATACCTGCCTGCCTGTACCACACTATACCTGCCTGTACCTCACTATATACCTGCCTGCCTGTACCTCACTATATACCTACCTGCCTGCCTGTACCACACTATATACCTGCCTGCCTGTACCTCACTATATACCTGCCTGTACCTCACTATATACCTGCCTGTGTCTGCCTGTACCTATCTATATACCTGCCTGTGTCTGCCTGTACCTATCTATATACCTGCTTGTACCTATCTATTTACCTGCCTGTACCTATCTATATATATACCTGCCTGTGGGGAGCTGTACCTATCTATATACCTGCCTATGGGGACCTATAGTGGTAGGGGGCCCCGAGCTGAGGTTTTGCACCCGGGCCCCTGAGTCTCTAGCTACGCCCCTGGTGAAAGCTGCGGCGCGATGAGATCATCTCATCGCGCGGCTGCCTCCTCGGCCGCACAGTCGTCATAGGCTGTGTGGCCGAGGAGCGTCCCGGCGCTGCGGCGTTACGCAGGGACACTCCTCGGCCGCACAGCCTATGACAACTGTGCGGCCGAGGAGGCAGCCGCGCGATGAGATGATCTCATCGCGCCGCGGCCTTCACTATACTAAGCGGCCGGTATCGGTGTATGCCAACCGCTCAGCTTCATCACCGCCTGCACCGCGCAGGCGGCAATCGCTGCGTAGCGGCAGTCATCCTATCCCCTTTGCAGAAAAGCACCCCTCAAGTATGATATTCCCACACTCATGGTTCACGGTTGGGGCGGTGTTCTTGGGGTTGTACTCATCCTTCTTCTTCCTCCAAACACGACAAGTGGAGTTGATACCAAAAAGTTCTATTTTGGTCTCATCTGACCACATGATCATGCCCACATGCCCTGGTGAAGTGATGGATGTCTGCACTGTAGCTTTCCACATAAAATTATTTGTACTTAAAGGGATTGTCTAATAGAAGAAAATTCATTGAAATGGGGCCAGGCAGTGGAAAAAAAGAAAAATAACTTATACAGTCAATGCATCTGTTACCTCCCTTTTATGGGGTGAACAGGAAAAAATGAAATTGTGCCTTTGCTTTTTGAGTTTAGTTTTTGTATTCTCAAGTATACAAGGGCCACATTATTATCACATCTCACCACTATATAATGACTAATACCGCCATAATGGTACTGACCAAACCAGTATACCAAAAACAATATGACCAATAACAACAATATACAAAGACCAAATAACACCCACATATCACTACCATATAGTAACCAATACCATCACACTGTTGATGACCAAACCAGTATACGAAGACCAATAATATCAATAACAATATACAAGTACCAAATAATACTGCCACATCATGACCACTTACCAATACCATAAAGATACTGGATAAAACCATTGTACTGTTATTGAATATAAACCATTACACTAAGACCACTATTACCAGCAGGGCCAAACTTGGAGCATAAAGCAGCCCTGGCACACGAACCTCACCAGCACTCATGAATAGGGATGAGCGATATTATCGTCAAAAGTTGAAATCGGCACGATTTTTAGGCTGATCGGAAATTTCCGATCACGCGATATTTTAGGTGACAATCTTACAGATAATCTATCACTATCGTGCCATTTTCCTGTTGGCGGCCAGCCAATCAGCTCTGAGGATAGAGGAGGGTGAGGAGGATGTACAACGTCACCATTTTGTGGTGTATGGATCTCATTGGCTGCAAAAATCACGTGACCTTGTTTTATCTATGCTGCTGCATTTCCTGTTTGAGCTCATACGCTGTCTATGCCTCTTCACAGCAGGATGTGTCTGTCTGCGTTTAAACCAATAGCTGTTCTAACAGCTCTGATAGTCACTTCTAAAACAAGAAACCATCAGCCTACAGCTTAGAATAGAGTTAGATTAGAGAATTCTTATTTAGTTAGAGAAAGTTTTAAGGATATCTACTGGTGTGTGTAGCCGCGGGGTTGCGGGGAGAGTGGGATGGGCGGCAGCAGGAGAGGCTTTTAAAACGAAGGGAGATATTTTGCAGCTCACTGTGTTCTGTGATCTTCAATTGAAAAATAATTGTTTTCTACCACTTTTTTGGCCAGCAGACCTCTGCTAGCAGTTGAAATTGTCCCTGTGTTTTCAGTTCTATTGCAATCACTGTGGTGGGGGGGCGGCAGGAGGAGAGGCATTTGAAAAGATGATATTTTGCAGCTCAGTGTTTTCCCTGTGATTTCAATTGAAAAATAATGTTTTCTACCACTTTTTTGCCAGCAGACCTCTGCTAGCAGTTGAAAAATTTTCTCTGTGTTTTCAGTTTTTATTGTAATCACTGCCTGTCAGTGTTCCCAAAAAATCGGCTTAACTTATCCTAATAACTTTTAAATAGTTTTACTGAAGTCCATGCGTCTCAGTTTGGCGCAAAGAGTCCAGTTGTACGAATATTGTGTTCTACAAATTTCCTAGTAAATTACGCCTGTAGTCGGTGGTGCGAATGCTGCTACATTAATCCATATAATATTTAAATACTCTTATTGCAGTCCGTGCATCTGTTTGGACGCAAAGAGTTCAGTTATACAAATATTGTGTTCTACAAATTTCCTAGTAAATTACGCTTGTAGTCAGTGGTGTGAAGGCTGCCATATTAATTCATATAATATTTAAATACTCTTATTCACATTCTAATGTCACGGTGGAACAATGACACCAGTAGAATGGCAAGTAGTTCTAGCAGCAGCAGTATTGGAAAACGAGTTGTTTTTAATATAGTTTATTTCTTATGGGGAAATTTTCTGCTGAGGGTCCGAAAGGGTACCTGTGCGGGTTTTTGGGTATGCGCTTTACAGATATGAATAGCAATGTCATTTCACTAAAATACTGCTTCAAAGCCCCATTTCTTCCAGCACTTTTTAATCTGTGGGTCAGCAGGTTTGAGGGTCTTGCTGCGGTCCAGGACAGGAAATAGCAATGCCCAGTTCCACTAAAATGGTGGTTCAAAGACCCCTTTTTCCCGCATTTTTAAATCTGGGGTCATGCGGGTTGGGGCTCATCTGTGGTACGGGACAGGTATAGTCAATGTCCATTCAACAAAAAATGGTTCAAAAACCCCTTTTTTCCCGGGGATTTTTTAAATCTTGGGTCGACGGTTTTTAAGGTTCATGCTGGGTCAAGACGGGGGATAGTGTAGTCTTGGGGGTTTTTTTTTCTGTGACTCTTGTTGCCAAATTTGTCTTTCCTAAGATGTGCACGTATCCATTTTTACTTTTTGTGATGTTAATTCCGCTCTCCACCCCTTTTTGGGGGTGTAAGAATGAAGCTGTTGTTCCTCTCCCATAGACTTTAATGGTCATCGGCGATAATCTGTTATCGATTATCGGCTATCATCATGATAATTGCCAATATTGACTATTGACTCAATAACGATAGTTGACACAATCGCTCATCACTATCATGAAACAAAATGCCCCATCACAAAACAATGGCGGCATGCTGTGACTGATGGATTTTTCTTTACTTTATAACTAGAGATGGGCAAATTGATTCTAACGAAGTGGAATTCATTTAGAATTTCAGGAAAAATTCAATTCTACACGAAGCCGAAGTTTATGGTGATTCATGGGAACAAATCGTCTTTTTTTTCTAAAATGGCTGCAAGTACATGGCATGACATGGGGCAGAGAATTCTGGGAGGAAGAAAGGAACACTCCCAATGACATGTGCAGACATGAAGCCAATCAGCAACCAGCGGGCTTCTGTGACGTCACAGCCCTATAAATACGGACGCCATGTTAAATTCTGCCAATTGGCAGTGTGTCTCCTGTCAATAAGCATCTGGCTGCTGCAGCACTATATTGCACTCTGTGCAAAAAAAATCCATTTCTTGAGCTACTGGAGTTAAAGACCTTCACAAGTGTGTGTCATATACACACCTGTTCCTGAACAAGCTTTTTTATTTTGTTTGTTTAAGTTTGTGGGGTATTCTCCAGAAAATCCAGGGTGTGTGCATTTCTACCCCAAACATGCCTGAATTCCATCTGGTTCACTCTGTAGGCTATTCTATTTTATGCCAAGGGTTAATTTCTCCTATTGTTTGGGGGGGGAATTTGAGTCAAATCCAGGGTGTGTGTGTTTCTGCCCCATACACGCCTGACATCCATCTGGTTATTTCTGTAGGGTATTTTATACCAAGGGTTAATTTCTCGTCTTGTGTGGGGTAATTTGAGTCAAATAGCTGAAACATGTCATGGAGCTCAAGGTTCAGTAGCCTGAGGAAGCCGGACAGACGTCTCCGGTGAAACGTGTAGCTCTCACATTTTTTAATTATTGTTTTATTCTCCCTGTGGTCTATTTAATTTATTCTCTTAACAAAATAGCCTAAATTGGATTTTACAAAGCTATTTACCTTATTGTTGCTTCATAGTATCTGGCGCCAGCAACCAACCACTGTGTATGGTGTGCCTTCTTATATGAAAGAGTATACAGATACAAAGACTACTTCTATATTTATACCCTTGGGAATGTTTTCTCTGGGTCACTTATCCATGTGGAAGGCAGTCTTAACCAATTTGGGTATGAATCTATGCTTGCAAATAAGAAACACCCATACATGCTGATTGTCTTCGATTTAGCAAACAACATGACATGTCACATGGCTACAAACAGGACCAATGTTTCCAAGTACTATCCTGGCCCACTAGACTTAAAACCAATTGAGCATCTATGAGACCATCTTGATTGTCATGTTTGCTCTATGGATCCTCCACCATGCACCCTCTAGCAGCTGTGGAATGCACTACAGTCAGTATGGCTCCATATACCTGTGACAACCTACCAGGACCTTATTCAGTCACTCCCAGTCTGTCTAGCTGCTGTTCATGCTGTACATGGTGGTTACACTGGGTATTAGCTGGTGGTCATAATAATGTGACTTGATTATGTAGATAGAGAAATGTTTGATAGAGACAAAGCATAGTCATGCAAACAAGAGTGAATTTGCCTCTTGCGATATCACAAGCATCATCAGCTCCTTTGCTCCCCCTCGCTGCATTGCAGGTCTCAGGCAAAGGCTGCTGACAATGCAGTCACTTGTTTAGAAACACAACACTGTGGTAGTAAGCCCATTTATTGGGAAAACATTCATAGATCCATTCCTTCGTGGCTGTATTAAAAAAGAAAAAAAAAAGCACCATCCTAACAAAAAAGTCATAACTTTTTTAATCATCCGGACAAATATTTACAGCTTGTGTTGTGAGTTTATTATTGTGCCAAAGATACATTTGTTTTTAGCCTTTTAATCTACTTTTTTTCTTGACCCAAGAGCTAGGGCAAATTTTATTATGCCAAGGAGAACTTGGAAGGGGATTTATATAAAATTCAATTCACAGTTTTATAACTTTGTCTACAAGGGATTAAATGATTTCACAATATCAATCGATACTCACTTCAACACTTCCAAGCTCTCGGTTTGCATTGAAGGTGCTGTTAACATCTTTAGTTTTCTCAGAAAGTCTTCTCGAAAGTTTATTAAGGAAGAGGTATTATGAAACTTAATTTATAGTAATAACCCATTCATTGTGTGATGTGGATGTCACTATTGAGGATGAACTTAAGCCGAGCTATTTGGTCTGTTCACTGAACTCTGTATCCTCTTTACTTTAGTAAGTCATTTAAAGGGGATTTGCCACCAGACCAAGTACTAACCTCTTTTCAGCATGAGAGCAAGATGTAAACAAATCACGCTGAGTCATGAAGCTGCAGTGGAGAGAGGGAGAGGCGAGGGGGGAGTGAGGAATCCAAAGGGAGCATCTCAAAACTTAAGTGAACTAATAAACAGTACAACAGTGGATTCAATACAGCAAGACACAGAGCCTCAGTGGCACTGTCGGGAGAAACCTTATCTGCTAAGCAGCTAATGTAATGTAAAAAATCACGCAGCAAGAGACAGAGACGCACACAGACACACACAGCCAGAGCACAAAGCTTGCATAAGGGGATCCTGTGACATGTTCACTCAAATAATCAAAATATAACTTGTGAATTCTGTATACAAAAGAGAACACACTATTCTAAACAGCAGATTGAAAGCTTCTTCATCAGATAAAGCAGGGATCAAATAACACTACAGCTAGTTTTTCTGTGTACAAAAGAAAACAAATGCTACCCCGGGGCCTTAAAAACCATTCATTTTTCCTGCCATCAGTTTAAAAGTGATTCACGAAAAGCGAGGCCTTTAAAGCCCCGGGGTCGTGATTTAGGGGAACCTTTGTGGAAAACCAAGGGGGTTGAGAAATGCTGTAGCTCTCTTTTTTTTTCACTTTTTGAAATCACAAAAAATATTTAAAAAGTGATTAAAATACCCATTTTGGGGGTTTTCCCACGTCAACATTACATGGGGGGAAAAACCCCCTTTTAAATTAACGATTTGCAAACCAACTGTTGAATATAAACCCCCAGTGGTAGATTTTAACTCTAAAGGGATTTTCTGGACTATGTGCCCCCTCGAGGCTGCACCCCTATTATTTTGTTATCTGTGGGGTAAAAATATCATATGGGTTTTTTTATTTTTGATAAATTTTTTAAAAAAATTTTAAAAAAGGGCCCTATATTTTAAATTTGGGGGGAAATTTAGTTTTTCCCTTGATTTTTATTTATTTCCCTTTTGTTGAAAAAAAAAAAAGGGTTTGGGGGCCTGTGAAAATAAGTAAAAATAAAGCCTTACCTTAAAAAAAGGGGAAAGGCCCAAAAATTTGTGAAAAACCCAAGGTAAAAAAAGCATTTATAGGTGTTAAAATCGGCTTTGGACTAAAAAAAAGAATTTTCCCCGGTCATTTAGGAAGGTTTACACTTAGGAGTTTATCGATCACCTGGGATAAAAGGGTTTTCATCCCCAACACCCTAGATATACTTTTTCGGGTTTCCCCAACAAATGGTTAAGGGGGGTTGAACGCTTAAACCCCCATCTGAAAGAGCAATAAAAATTTAAAGGCCCCATTTTGGGCACATTTTCAAAAGGCTAATGCACAATTTGCTTACGGGTATTTTTTACATTGCTTTTTACCTTTACTTCCCAAATTTTTGGAAAGTGTCCCTTTAGGGGGGTTTTGGGGAGCTGGGGGTTTCCCCCCAAAATTTTTTTTAAACCCCACCCTTTTTTGTAACAAGCTACACCCCCTTACAAAAGGGCACCCCGGTAAACCCCAAACGTGTAAAAAGCTTTTTGAAAAAAGTTAATTAAAGGGTTTTTTGGCATCAAAACAGCCTTTCCCGGGATACGGAAAAAGCCTTTTCACCCTTTCCGGGGGAGAGCCGGAGATGCCACCAAATTTTGGGTCTAAACCAAAACCCATTACAGGGAAAACCCAAAATATTTCCCCACCACCAGGGCAGTGACCTTAAATTTTGGGAAGATAGCAGTGTAGACGGGCCCTCTGTAGATTGTCTATACCACCAAAACCCTGACAATATATTAAAGACATGAGTTAAAACAGGCTCTGCAAATTGAAATTGGGCCACCCAGGAACTGAAAAACAAGGGAAAGTTTATCGTTTGGGGGAATGTTGCGGGTTATCACCTAGGTTTGAGGGTTGCATCTTAAACCCCCCCCCAAACTTGATATTTTTACCTTTTTTATTTATTACCGCCATAATTGTTGCCCCCTTTTAGTTGTAGAAACTATTTTTAAAGGGGCCTCTGTGGGACCGGGTTTTTTGTTTAGGTCCAAAAAAACATCCCGGGGCCCCGGGGCCCCTTTTAATGTCATGTTTTGCTCAAAAGGGGGGGGGTTCACACGGCATTTTTTTAACGCCAAAAAAACCGTAACTTTTTTTATGTTTTTTTTAAACCAGAGAACAGCGTAATTTTCCTGGCATTTTATTTTCCACGTGGGCCCCTGTAGTTTCCTTTACACACCTCACAGTGCAGTGTAAAAAGGGAATAAAGCGCGAAAAATTTTTACTTTTTCAAAATGTCTCACCTACAAAAAACACAGATAAAACCCCAATTAATTGGCCCATATGGGTTCCAAAAAATAACCTATACTTTGGAGCAAATATACCTTTATGTATAAATTGTTTACTAAAAAAAAACCCTA